>JBBGZY010001768.1:5000-106230 GCA_037952925.1 Lithobates clamitans
CCATCTAACCCTAACCCTAAACAGTAAACCCTAATCCTAAACCCTAACCCCTAACCCTAACCCGAAGCCATTTTAGAAAACTTGGTACTCACACTTAAATGGAGGTAAACCACACCTCCTTTGCCTTTGGAGGGCATGCCTCCTGACCATTGAGGGAGGTCCCTAATCCTATCCTCTAACCCATCTAACCCTATCCATCTGACCCTAACCCATCCATCTGACCCTAACCCTAATATGGTGTGAATAATATATATATATAGATGTGTCCTACCAACTCTATGCACCAGGGACATCATAGTACCGGTAATAGTTTGTGTTTGATATCATAAGAGAAATAACCCTAACCCCTAAACCTGAACGCCAACCGTGAGCGCAAGGCAGTGCACGAAGCCGAGCGTGCAAAGCACGGGAGCAGCTTTAGAAAACTTGTTACTAACACTTACATGGAGATAAGCCACACCTCCTGACCTTTAACCTCCGAGGGCATGCCTCCTGACCTTTGAGGGAGGTCCCAAATCCTATCCCTGAGAAAGTCCTGAAATTGATCTTCAAGGGAAAACCCTAATATGGTGTGAATAATATATATATATAGAGGTGTCCTACCAGCTCTATCCACCAGGGGCATCAGAGTACGGTAATATTTTATGTTTGATATCATAGGAAGTGTCCTACCAGTTACAACCACCAGGGGCATCAGAGTACCGTTGTGTGCTTGATATAAGAGGTGTCTTACCAGTTACAACCACCAGGGGCATAAGTACCCAGTAACAGTACCAGTATCAGCCATGAGATGGCAGAATAGGTCCTGGATTACAAACTGCGCATGCTCTGCACGCCGCCATTTTACAGATAAAATACATGCCTGGGTCTTCAAGAAGATGGCGGTCACAGTGGACAATAAATCTTTATACGGCTGACATTGAGCAGACAAATATGTCCTGCTCATCAATAATATGGCGTGTCTGGGAGGATCCGTGTACTGAACATGGACCTCGATCTGAGGACTCCTCTGTCATTTCTTTTCTAATGTCAGTTTCCGGAATGAATGAACATTATGGACGACTTTCACCCGCACAGAACTGTATGGAAAGTGCGCTCAGCATAGGACGCCTTCATAGGATGTTCTCTGCTGTGAGGAAACATTTCCAGCATTCCTGGGAGTTCCGATAAACCACAATGTGAAAGTCGCCTGAAACCTGTCTGCAGTGGCCGCCATCTTCCCGAAGAACTTTGCAATATCCCCACTCCAAAATGGCAGCACAAGCATGCGCAGTACAGAACACGGATACTCTGATGCCCCTGGTGGATTGACTTGGTAGGACACGTCTTATTATATCACGCATACGGTATCATCGGTACTCTGATGCCCCATGTGGTTGTAACTGGTATGACACCTCTTTATGATATCAAGCACACAATGTTTACCGGTACTCTGATGCCCCCTGGTGGCAATAACTGGTAGGACACCTCTTATAATATCAAACACAAAATATTACCGGTACTCTGATGCCCCCTGGTGGCAATAACTGGCAGGACACTTCTTATGATATCAAACACAAAATATTACCGGTACTCTGATGCCCCCTGGTGGCAATAACTGGCAGGACACTTCTTATGATATCAAACACAAAATATCACCGGTACTCTGATGCCCCCTGGTGGCAATAACTGGCAGGACACTTCTTATGATATCAAACACAAAATGTTACCGGTACTCTGATGCCCCTGGTGGCAATAACTGGCAGGACACTTCTTACAATATCAAACACAAAGTATTACCGGTACTCTGATGCCCCTGGTGGCAATAACTGGCAGGACACTTCTTACAATATCAAACACAAAGTATTACCGGTACTCTGATGCCCCTGGTGGCAATAACTGGCAGGACACTTCTTATGATATCAAACACAAAATATTACCGGTACTCTGATGCCCCCTGGTGGCAATAACTGGCAGGACACTTCTTATGATATCAAACACAAAATATTACCGGTACTCTGATGCCCCTGGTGGCAATAACTGGCAGGACACTTCTTATAATATCAAACACAAAATATCACCGGTACTCTGATGCCCCATGTGGTTGTAACTGGTAGGACACCTCTTATAATATCAAACATAAAATATTACCGGTACTCTGATGCCCCCTGGTGGCAATAACTGGCAGGACACTTCTTATAATATCAAACACAAAATATTACCGGTACTCTGATGCCCCCTGGTGGCAATAACTGGTAGGACACTTCTTATAATATCAAACACAATATATTACCGGTACTCTGATGCCCCCTGGTGGCAATAACTGGCAGGACACTTCTTATGATATCAAACACAAAATATTACCGGTACTCTGATGCCCCTGGTGGCAATAACTGGCATGACACTTCCTATGATATCAATCACAGAATATTACCGGTACTCTGATGATAATATATAGCAGGTAGGACACCTCCTAACCCTAACCCTATATATATATATTATTCACACAATATTACCGGTACTCTGATGCCCCTGGTGGTTGGAGCAGGTAGAACACCTCCATATATATATTATTCACACAATGTTACCGGTACTCTGATGCCCCTGGTGGTTGGAGCAGGTAGGACACCTCCATATATATATTATTCACACAATATTACCGGTACTCTGATGCCCCTGGTGGTTGGAGCAGGTAGGATACCTCCATATATATATTATTCACATAATATTACCGGTACTCTGATGCCCCTGGTGGTTGGAGCAGGTAGGACACCTCCATATATATATATTATTCACACAATGTTACCGGTACTCTGATGCCCCTGGTGGTTGGAGCAGGTAGGACACCTCCATATATATATTATTCACATAATATTACCGGTACTCTGATGCCCCTGGTGGTTGGAGCAGGTAGGACACCTCCATATATATATTATTCACATAATATTACCGGTACTCTGATGCCCCTGGTGGTTGGAGCAGGTAGGATACCTCCATATATATATTATTCACACAATGTTACCGGTACTCTGATGCCCCTGGTGATTGGGGCAGGTAGAACACCTCCATATATCCATATATATATTATTCACACAATGTTACCGGTACTCTGATGCCCCTGGTGGTTGGAGCAGGTAGGATACCTCCATATATATATTATTCACACAATGTTACCGGTACTCTGATGCCACTGGTGGTTGGAGCAGGTAGGACACCTCCATATATATATTATTCACACAATATTACCGGTACTCTGATGCCCCTGGTGGTTGGAGCAGGTAGGACACCTCCATATATATATATTATTCACACAATGTTACCGGTACTCTGATGCCCCTGGTGGTTGGAGCAGGTAGGACACCTCCATATATATCATTCACACAATGTTACCGGTACTCTGATGCCCCTGGTGGTTGGAGCAGGTAGGATACCTCCATATATATATTATTCACACAATATTACCGGTACTCTGATGCCCCTGGTGGTTGGAGCAGGTAGGACACCTCCATATATATATATTATTCACACAATGTTACCGGTACTCTGATGCCCCTGGTGGTTGGAGCAGGTAGGACACCTCCATATATATCATTCACACAATGTTACCGGTACTCTGATGCCCCTGGTGGTTGGAGCAGGTAGGACACCTCCATATATATATTATTCACACAATGTTACCGGTACTCTGATGCCACTGGTGGTTGGAGCAGGTAGGACACCTCCATATATATATTATTCACACAATATTACCGGTACTCTGTTGCCCCTGGTGGTTGGAGCAGGTAGGACACCTCCATATATATATATTATTCACACAATGTTACCGGTACTCTGATGCCCCTGGTGGTTGGAGCAGGTAGGACACCTCCATATATATCATTCACACAATGTTACCGGTACTCTGATGCCCCTGGTGGTTGGAACTGTTGGGACTCCATCAAAGACAAATTCTACATTCTACTACGAATTCCCGGCATAAAGTGTCCTGTGATAACAATAATATTCAGCTTTGGGAAATGACTGGAAGTCATAACAGATTCGGCCACAGGATGGTAGCAGAGTGATATCATAGAGCTGTGGTTGTCATCTTATGAGATATAGGTGGGTCTCAGCTGTGGCCCCTGACCATTCCAAAGGGCCATACAGTATATTCAGTGTATGACCAAAGACTGTCAGAGGCTTCAGGGTTATTGGAGGAGACAGAAACTGCGGACATGTGACAGGTGTGGATGAAGACTTGAGAACACTGCAGGAGATAGAGACCGGGGATATGCAATACGAGACTGCCAGAAATCAGGGACATAATATCTTCTTTTCAAATGAATGACTATTGGGATCTGTAAGGGAAGGTAGAACAAGGTGCCAGAGGGTCGCATGTGGCTCTTGGAACGCAGGTTGGGCACCAAGGCCATAGACTTGTGTATAGAAATACAAACTAAAACCACATCCATCCACGGGGGGGCAGCAGAGTAGCTGCAATCTTTTATATTGAAAAAATAAGTGTGAGCAGTACCAGCATCAGCCATGAGATGGCAGAATAGGTCCTGGATCACAAACGGCGCATGCTCTGCAAGCCGCCATTTTACATATGAAAAATATGCTTGGGTCTTCAAGAAGAATACGGAGGACACTAATTCTTTATACAGCTGACATTAATTAGACAAATATATCGTGGTCATCAATAATATGGCGTGTATCTGTGAGGATCGGTGAGAAATACCGCCTTAGGGTTAGTACCGTACACGGACCTCGCTCTTAGGACACCTCTGTCATTTCTTTGCTAATGTGAGTTTCGGATATGAATGAATATTATGGGCGACTTTCACCAGAACAGAATTGTATGGAAAGTGCGCTCAGCATAGGGCGCCGCTGTACTATCAGATTACCGCTACCCATCAGATTGTGTAACGGAAGTGACGTTCCGACCAAAAAATACTTATTGCGCATGCGCTATGCGTTCCAACATGCGTTCCACAGCACTGTGCATTCCAAACACTTCATGATCTGATGGGTAATGGTAATCTGATAGAACAGTGGCAGCGGACATCTTACTACACCCAGCTATGTCTTGACGTTCAGAGTAATTTTAGCAATAAAATGAGCATATATAAAAAAATATAGTGATATTTGTGATGCTGTTTTGATGTTACATTGTGCAAGCAGATGGACACCAGCAGTAGGAAGGTGGCAGAGGCCATGTTGGTACACCCAGCAGCAGGAAGGTGGAGGAGGCCATGTTGGTACACCCAGCAGTAGGAAGGTGGTGGAGGCCATGTTGGTACACCCAGCAGTAGGAAGGTGGCGGAGGCCATGTTGGTACACCCAGCAGTAGGAAGGTGGCGGAGGCCATGTTGGTACACCCAGCAGTAGGAAGGTGGCGGAGGCCATGTTGGTACACCCAGCAGTAGGAAGGTGGCAGAGGCCATGTTGGTACACCCAGCAGTAGGAAGGTGGCGGAGGCCATGTTGGTACACCCAGCAGTAGGAAGGTGGCAGAGGCCATGTTGGTACACCCAGCAGCAGGAAGGTGGAGGAGGCCATGTTGGTACACCCAGCAGTAGGAAGGTGGCGGAGGCCATGTTGGTACACCCAGCAGTAGGAAGGTGGCAGAGGCCATGTTGGTACACCCAGCAGTAGGAAGGTGGCGGAGGCTATGTTGGTACACCCAGCAGTAGGAAGGTGGCGGAGGCTATGTTGGTACACCCAGCAGTAGGAAGGTGGTGGAGGCCATGTTGGTACACCCTGCACTGCTCAGTGCTAAACCTTTAGGCTTTTTAAAATGTAACATCCAAACAACATCACACATGTCAATAAACTATATTTATATATATATATATATATATATATATATATACAAATTTTATTGCTAAAATTATTCTGAAATTCAAGACAAAGCTGGTTGTAGTGAGGTGTACGCTGCCTCTGTTGTAGAACAATCTGATGGGCTCTGTTGGTAGTGAAGTGGAAAAGTGTGTGGAAGGCATATTGCGCAATGGAACGCATGTTGGAACGCATGTTGGAACAAATAGCCCAAAACCTGTCTGCCGCAGCCGTCATTTTCTCGAAAAACACTGCAACTCTCAACCCTGCAAAATGGCAGCCCAAGCATGCGCAGTAGTATACGCATGGATACTCTGATGCCCCTGGTGGTTTGACTTGGTAGGACACCTCCTGTCTTATCACACATAAGATATCACCGGTACTCTGATGCCCCTGGTGGTTATAACTGGTAGGACACCTTTTATGATATCAAACACACAATGTACCGGTACTCTGATGCCCCTGGTGGTTGTAAATGGTAGGACACTTCTTATGATATCAAACACACAATGTTACACACTAACTTTATCCTTATCCCCCTCTATCGCTCACCCATAAACCATAATGTGTACCCTAATCTTTCCTTCCCTCTAGGCCCTAACCCAAAATTTACACCAAACCCTCAACCCCACATCTTTAACAGCAGTCCTATCCTAACATCCTAAACCCTTAACCCATCCTCTACTGCACTTCAGAGCTGCTGAAAGGCCGTTTATGCAGCGCACTGGGTGGATACCCTAGGGCAGTGATGGCAAACCTATGGTACCCGTGCTACAGCTGGCATGCTGAGCCCTCTCTGTGGGCACGTAGCGCGCCGCCAGGATAGGGGAGGGAATCCTCCAGCAATGCAGTCACTTGCACTGGCGTGCAGGTGCGAAGTAGCTGGCTCCTTTCCTATCATGAGTGCGATCAGGCAGTGGAGCAGCAGATGTAAGTAAAGCCCTCCCTGCATGCACTGAGGGCAGCCCAGTGGAAAGGACATGGAGTGTCTTCTGTAAGCAGCGCGCAATGCCTCTAAATACCAAGGAAGAGAAGAATGATCCTCCCTTCCTGGACTTGGAGAGCCAAAAGGAGAGCGGCTTCCTGTACAGGGGCTCGGGCACTGAAGCATGGCAATGTGGAGGACTTTGGCTGTTCATACACAGGTAGGATATGTATGTGGGGGGATTTGAAGGGGCAGAGGACACTGCTTTGGGAAGGGCCCTGTATTCCGTAACGCACTCCTTTGAAAAAGCACAAAAGGTTTTTTCTGGGCAGAATCATAAGTTTTTGGTCCCTTAGGGCTCATTCAGAGGGATGATCAGTCCCATCCTCTGTACAGAGCCGCTGGTAGGTTTAATTCCATGTTGGCACTTTGAAATAAATAAATTGGTTTTGTGTCGCTGTTTTGGCACTCGGGCTCAAAAAAGTTCGCCATTACTGCCCTAGGGCCTCCGGATCCACGAAACCAGCACCAGAGGTCTCCTCCTCGCTGAATGTGAAGACCGTACAAATGGATCTCTCTACCCCCTGTTTGAAATCCCCCATTTTGCTTATGTTGCCAGGGGAGAGGGGAGCACCACAATGCCGTCCTGTCCTCCTTCTCACTCCTCTCCACGAGAAGCTGGGCCATATATTGCCTTGAAGTCCTTGACCCTGAATGACTATTACCTCCACATCCTTGTCCCCCTTCTTGTTCATTTCCCATCTTGTTTGAAATTTTTCACCACCCTGGAACACTCTATCTAGAATTTGGGTTGATCAACGCGTCATGCCCTGTGCGGACACGGATGGACGCACATTGCTATGGACTTCCTTCAACTCCATCTGGTTTGTTAGTGGTGGGACCTTAACAAGACCACCTTGCTTTGCAGTTTTGGTTTCATGAACAAAACTCTCATATGTTTTAGTTTGGGAGCTGGGAAGGTTATGCCGTGTACACACAATCACACATTCCGACAACAAAATCCATGTTTTTTTTCTGACGGATGTTGGCTCAAAGTTGTCTTGCATAGACACGGTCACACAAATCTTGTCAGAACTGCCGAACGTCAAGAACGCGGTGACGTACAACACGTACGACGGCACTAGAAAAGGGAGGTTCAATAGCCAGTGCGCAACGCTTTGCGCTCCTTCTGCTAATCTCGGTTTGGTGAGAGACGATTCGCGCTTTTCAGCCTTGTGCTTTTCCAATTGTTACTGTTCTTCAGTTTGTGTTTGTGGGTTTATATCTGTTTTTCAGTGCGTGTAATCAATTCGTATCTGTTCTTTCAGTACGCTCTTGTCCGCTTGTTTCTGATTTTCAGCTTGCTCTTCTCAGGCCTTTCTGTTGTTCAGTGCTTTCTGTTAGTTCATTTTGACCAACCGACCATTTTGAAGCCATGTTGCGGCTACGTACTCATCGTAGAGTTCGTGCTATGCAGGGGCTTGGTGTTGGGGTTCTTACTTTGACCCAAGCCCAGTCCATGAACAGGGCGGGGAGGAGTTCATGGACCAAAATTTGATTGCTCCAGCATGGCCAGTTCTGTCACATGCCTTTGTTGCGGGAGATCCGTGAGAATAATCCTGATGATTTCAGAAATTATCTCCGGATGACGGACCCCGTTTTTCACTGTTTGTTGGCTTTGCTGTCCCCTTATATTACCAAGCAGGACACCTGAATGAGGCAAGCCATCACTCCGGAGCAGAGGCTAGTCGCCACGATAAGGTACGTGGCGATGGGGAGAAGTCTGCAGGACATCAAGTTCTCGACAGGCATCTCCCCCCAGGCTCTGGGGATTATTATCCCAGAGACCTGTTCTGCCATCATCCAGGTCCTGCAGAAGGACTATATTAAGGTAAGTTTTATCCTTTAACATCACATTATATGTATTTAATGTTTGCTAATGTATTTCTTTCCTCATTCCCTAATTTCCGTGATTGTAATATGCTGTGGATGTCCCCTTTGTTCTCATGCATGCATGAAGTTTTTAAAGTTTTTTTTTTTGTCCTTCATGCATATTTGCCTTCACTAACCTCCCCAGCATGCTATCCTGGGCCCATATCCACCTAGTCTAGTCACTTAACAATGTATTTTGTCAGCTCCATTGTAGTGCTTTACCTTAAACACCCCCTGAAATGTGTACAAATGTTATTTGTGTCCTTAAATTCATGCAGAGTGCCAGTGGCTTTATTTTTGGGTCCCAAAATCATTTGGAACCCTCCCTCCCCCCAACCGCTAAGTCAACCGATACCAATCCTCTATCTGGTGACTTTGCCAAACCCATACACACTATACCTACCTCTTTTGTGGTCAGATTTATGGATGAATTCACCAAAGCATGTAGTGAAAGGGCCTGCCAGAATACTTTCAAATGGTACTGTTTAAAGTTTTGTTCTCCTATTATCTTTCATAGGTAATTGCAGAATGTAAAAAAATGCTTCAATTTGTACAGTGTGTATTATTTTATTATGACACTTCTTACCTGTCCAGTGGGCTGCCAATAGTGTAAGTAAGGAGGGGCTGGCCAAAGTAACACACATTATTTATGTATTCATCTCTCAATGAAGTGGACAGGGTTACCTGTCCAAAACATCTGCCCCCCTCAATTTTTTAGAATGGGCCATCAAAGAGGGTGAGGAATCTGATAAGTGGACCTTAGATTTTTGTCTTTAAATACTCCTTAAAATAAATGTTATACTGATGTTGGCCAAGAATGTTTGTGTTTAATCTGCTTGCAATGTTTATGTGCAAAATTACTAATTTCTTTTTTCTTGTTTGACTCCACAGTTTCCTTCAACCCCACAGGAATGACAGACTGTGGCTTCCCAATTTGCCCAGCAGTGGGACTTTCCCAATTGCGGAGGGGCAATTGATGGGAAACACATCCACATTGTGCCACCCCCCCAACTCGGGGTCATGCTATTATAATTACAAGGGGTTTAATAGTATTGTGATGTTGGCGGTGGTGTCGGCGACATATGAGTTTCTCTATGTGGACATGGGGAAGAATGGCCAGATGTTGGATGGAGGAGTCATTGCCCAGACAGAGTTCTACACACGGCTCCAGAATGGTGGCTTGGGATTGCCACCTGCTGAAGAGAACATGGAAGGACTCCTGTTTGTCTTTGTCGCTGATGAAGTGTTTGAGCTGGGTGAACACCTGATGCGGCTGTTCCCGATGAGGACCCTCACCCCGGAGCAGAGGGTTTTTAACTACCGGTTGGACAGAGCCAGAACAGTGGTGGACAACCCGTATGACCCATGGATATGCTTGTTTCACAGCTCAGAGGGTGGAAACCGAGAATATAATGGGTCCATTACCCCTGTGCTGTTGAATGCAGCAAAAAGCGAAATCCCTAAAAAATGGCAAAAGGTAGAAGGCCCCAAGATCAAGGATTGGTTCCTAAGAGTGCAGGAAACATATAACTTAGAGAAAAGGGAGAGAGACCCGTCAAATGTGGAGTATGAGACTGGGGGAGGTAGATGGGCAAGTTGGGTGGCTTTTAAGGAATCTGTGAGATATGTGGAGAAGAGGCAGAGCTAATGTTGACACCAAGGGGGTAGGAGGGCGAAAGTACCTGGTTGGATAGAGTCTGCGGGGGGGGGGGGGGGGTTCGGGGGGGTGTTGGATTGGGGGGGGGGTTTATGGGATACAAGGGAAAGTATTATTGTAGAGGAAAAGATGTGAATGCTATTTCTGTTTTTGTTTTCTTTTGTATGGATATAAATAATTTAAATAAAGATCTTTAAAAAAAAAAAAAACAGTGGTGGACAATGCTTTTGGGATAATGGCCAGCCGGTTCCGCCTATTCTTTACGCCAATCAACATGGCGGAATATAAACGTAACCATGTAATCCTTGCATGCTGCATTCTCCACAACTATTTAAGGAGAAATTCAGTGAACTATGTTGCCTCAGTTGGGCCTGAGGACGGACTTAACGAACAAACCCTGATGGCACTTGAAGCTGGATATCCTGGCTTGCGCCCGCGAGGTCCGTATCAAATACAGCCAGCTCCATAAATATTGGGACATCAACACAATTCTAATCTTTTGGCTTTATACAACACCACAATGGATTTGAAATGAAACAAACAAGATGTGCTTTAACTGCAGACATTCAGCTTTAATTTGGGTATTTACATCCAAATCAGGTGAACGGTGTAGGAATTACAACAGTTTGTATATGAGCTTCCCACTGTTTAAGGGACCAAAAGTTATGGGACAATTGGCTGCTCAGCTGTTCCATGGCCAGGTGTATGTTATTCCCTCATTATCCCATTTACAAGGAGCAGATAAAAGGTCCAGAGTTCATTTCAAGTGTGCTATTTGCATTTGGAATCTGTTGCTGTCAACTCTCAATATGAGATCCAAAGAGCTGTCACTATCAGTGAAGCAAGCCATCATTAGGCTGAAAAAACAAAACAAACCCATCAGAGAGATAGCAAAAACATTAGGTGTGGCCAAATCAACTGTTTGGAACATCCTTAAAAAGAAAGAATGCACTGGTGAGCTCAGCAACACCAAAACAACTGTGGCGGATGACCAAAGAATGTCTGGAGGTACCCTACACCCCCATCCCTCCCCTCTATCTCTCCGTCCTCATCTGTCCATCTATGTCTGGAGGCGCCCTACACCCCCATCCCTCCCCTCTATATCACTGTCCTCATCTGTCCATCTATGTCTGAAGGTACCCTACACCCCCATCCCTCCCCTCTATATCACTGTCCTCATCTGTCCATCTATGTCTGGTGGTACCCTACACCCCCCTCCCTCCCCTCTATCTCACTGTCCTCATCTGTCCATCTATGTCTGGAGGCACCCTACACCCCCATCCCTCCCCTCTATATCACTGTCCTCATCTGTCCATCTATGTCTGGAGGCACCCTACTCCCCCATCCCTCCCCTCTATCTCACTGTCCTCATCTATCCATCTATGTCTGGAGGTACCCTACACCCCCATCCTTCCCCTCTATATCATTGTCCTCATCTGTCCATCTATGTCTGGAGGCACCCTACACCCCCATCCCTCCCCTCTATCTCACTGTCCTCATCTGTCCATCTATGTCTGGAGGCACCCTACACCCCCATCCCTCCCCTCTATATCACTGTCCTCATCTGTCCATCTATGTCTGGAGACACCCTACACCCCCATCCCTCCCCTCTATCTCACTGTCCTCATCTGTCCATCTATGTCTGGAGGTACCCTACACCCCCATCCCTCCCCTCTATCACACTGTCCTCATCTGTCCATCTATGTCTGGAGGCACCCTACACCCCCATCCCTCCCCTCTATCTCACTGTCCTCATCTGTCCATCTATGTCTGGAGGCACCCTACACCCCCATCCCTCCCCTCTATCTCACTGTCCTCATCTGTCCATCTATGTCTGGAGGCACCCTACACCCCCATCCCTCCCCTCTATATCACTGTCCTCATCTGTCCATCTATGTCTGGAGGCACCCTACACCCCCATCCCTCCCCTCTATATCACTGTCCTCATCTGTCCATCTATGTCTGGAGGCCCCCTACACCCCCATCCCTCCCCTCTATCTCACTGTCCTCATCTGTCCATCTATGTCTGGAGGTACCATACACCCCATCCCTCCCCTCTATCTCACTGTCCTCATCTGTCCATCTATGTCTGGAGGTACCCTACACCCCCCTCCCTCCCCTCTATATCACTGTCCTCATCTGTCCATCTATGTCTGAAGACACCCTACACCCCCATCCCTCCCCTCTATCTCACTGTCCTCATCTGTCCATCTATGTCTGGAGGCACCCTACACCCCCATCCCTCCCCTCTATCTCACTGTCCTCATCTGTCCATCTATGTCTGGAGGCCCCCTACACCCCCATCCCTCCCATCTATATCACTGTCCTCATCTGTCCATCTATGTCTGGAGGCACCCTACACCCCAACCCTCCCCTCTATCTCTCTGTCCTCATCTGTCCATCTATGTCTGGAGGCACCCTACACCCCCATCCCTCCCCTCTATATCACTGTCCTCATCTGTCCATCTATGTCTGGAGGTACCCTACACCCCCATCCCTCCCCTCTATATCACTGTCCTCATCTGTCCATCTTTGTCTGGAGGCCCCCTACACCCTCATCCCTCCCCTCTATATCACTGTCCTCATCTGTCCATCTATGGAGGCCGCCTACAACCCCATCCCTCCCCTCTATCTCACTGTCCTCATCTGTCCATCTATGTCTGGAGGTACCCTACACCCCCATCCCTCCCCTCTATATCACTGCCCTCATCTGTCCATCTATCCCTGGAGGCCCACTACACTCCCATCCATCCCCTCTATATCACTGTCCTCATCTGTCCATCTATGTCTGGAGGCCCACTACACCCCCATCCCTCCCCTCTATCTCACTGTCCTCATCTGTCCATCTATGTCTGGAGGCCCCCTACACCCCCATACCTCCCCTCTATATCACTGTCCTCATCTGTCCATCTATGTCTGGAGGTACCCTACACCCCCATCCCTCCCCTCTATATCACTGTCCTCATCTGTCCATCTATGTCTGGAGGCACCCTACACCCCATCCCTCCCCTCTATATCACTGTCCTCATCTGTCCATCTATGTCTGGAGGTACCCTACACCCCCATTCCTCCCCTCTATCACACTGTCCTCATCTGTCCATCTATGTCTGGAGGTACCCTACACCCCCATCCCTCCCCTCTATATCACTGCTGTGACAAACTCACCTAGGACAGAGGCTATTGGAGGGGACTGAACGCAAGCCTCTTGCCCACCGATTATGGGCCCTAGCATTTGGGGGAATGGTGCTCTCTGTGAGCTGTATGCCTGGGGACCCTGGGGTTGGTGTTACTTTGGATTCAGCTCCATGTCCCCCCAAAACACACAGACTCTGGAACCCGTTATATGCCATATTAGAATGATAAGACTGAATTATACTGTTGGGACACATCCTGTGAGAAGATGCTAATGTCATCAACTCCACTCACCTGTCTGATGTCAGCTATAATGGGTTTAATGTAAATAAGTTTAGTCTAGGTTCTAAGGGTATTCAACTCATTGTTGTTTGTTCTAATTAACCCTGTGTTGATGTTTATGGTAATGTGTGTTAATTGAATGAGCTGATCACATTGTCCTCTATACAATGTAGGAGACGGGACGACTCCTATTGGAGCTCATGTTAATTAGGTTAATTAGGTTAGCGTTGAGTCAGCCTGGTGTATAAATGTGTGTGAGATCTCAAATAAAGAGTTAGTTCTGATGTACTCCAAGACTGGTGTTGTCTAGTTCTTGGGGGTTCCTATAGCCAGATCCATTGGGCTCGTGTTCCAGAACTTAGGAAGCGGTATACTGACGGAAGCACTCAAGTGGAGTGTGGGACATTCCGTGACATTGGTGGCAAGCAGCGGGAAAGCTTCCTGCAGTCTGGGACATCCAAACCTCCAACTGGATCCAAGATCAGCATAGCAGACTTCAGTCACCCCAGCGGTGATATGGACCTGGCATCAGAATTCCCAGGGCTGCTGCGGATCATCCTTTCAACATACACCAGGACTGTGTCTGAGGATGAATACCTGGAGCTTAGGCAGCAAATTCGGGTGGAGCTCTGGATTGCAGGCCTCCGTCTCGCTGGTATAAAACAGGGCAAGTGCTTTCCAACCCAAGAGCAACGGGCCAGTGACCAGCGGGCATTGCGGATGGCATTCCTGGGAGAGCGGCCCCAGGAGCAATGGGTGACTGAGTTGGACAGGTTGGTCCAGAAGGAGATAGAGCTGGACAATCGTTATCGGGCTCTGCAATGGCACACAGAGGAGGGATATTTAGGGGAGACAACAGAATGCTCTCCGGAGGGATATGACTTTGGCGGCCCTGGTTTGCTGTGGGAGAGCCTTACAGATCTTTTTATGTTTGGCGATGAAGGGGAACCTGACCTTGAGGACCTGAGAGAATATAGAGAGTCTATGCTCAGTCTTGCAGGGGTCTCAGAGCTCAAACCTGATCTGGACCATTTGCTAAGGAAGGAACAGCATCTGGAAAGGGCATACAGGAAACTGCTAGAACAAGTTCAGCAGCATGCCAGAGAATCGACAGTGGAAAATCCGGAGATTGCCGTCCCCAAACCTGAAGTGCTGACAACAGGGCAGAGCTCTGCTAATCTCTGCCCAGAAATGATAGCATCTTCTGGGTTCCATGGACAGGAGATGGTGAACCTCTATCCCCAGACATCAGTTGCAGAGACAGGGGATTTGATAGACTTTTCGGCTGAGGAAGAACAACCTGATGAGCCTCCAGCAGAAGAGCTGCTATCAGGGCCAAAGTTCACTGTGTTCTGCCCAGCACCAACAGTGGCTTCGGCCATCTTGAGAGAAGAGGTAGTCGGCCTTTCTCCCACAACACTGACAGGGACATGTGATTTTCTGCCAGCAGCATCTATGGAGTTCCAACAAACTTCTCCAGCTGAAGATCTGGTAACTGAACAGAGGGTCCAAGACCTCTGTCCCACACTTTTACCAATTCCAGAGACTGGGGATTTCATAGACGTTTCTGTAGAGGAGGAACCACCTGGCAAACCCCCAGCAGAAGTGCTGGCAACCGGACAGAGGGTCCAAGACCTCTGCCCCACACCTGCAGCAATTGTGGAGTCTCAGGGTGAGAAGATGGCAATCACTTCCCAGCAGCAGATACAGGGGGAGAAGGGAGAGGAGGTGTGTGTTGTCCCTCCCCAACAGTTGGCCAGGGTGGAGGAAGCAGGCTTTCCTCCCCAGCAAAGATCCGTGCACCTGGGAGACAGTACCATCGACATGTCGTCCCAGCAGCCAGATGAGGGAATGGAAAAGGAAGCAGCCAGTTCACCTCCCCAATGGCAGCTACACAGTTTGGGAGTGGAGGAAGCCAGCCTCCTGCCCCAATGGTTAGCCGGAGCGGAGGATGCGGAGTCCCCAGCAGAAGTGCTGGCAACAGGGCAGAGTGCTACCAACCTCTGCCCAGCACCGGCAACAACTAAAGAGTTCCAGGGAGGCGGGGCAGTCGGCCTCCCTCCCCAACAGTTAGCTGGAACAGATGGTGTGGGGTTTCCAGCAGAAAGGCAGGCAACAGGGCCGAGGACTGCTGGACTCTGCCCTCAACTAACAGAGGATGGATTTCCTGTGAAGGTGGATGGGACTTCAGTCTCCACCTGTATACCCCAGGGATGCTGGGCAGTGGGCCCGGATCCCCAACAGCATGACAGAGTGAGCCCAGTCACCCTGTCTTCTCTCCAGCGGCAGAAAGGACTCCAGGGAGAAGGGCCAGTCCAGGCCTCTCCCCAGCGGCAGATATGTTCTCTGAGAGAGGCAGAGGTTGGCTGGGTGAGTAATGCTATGTTTGGAACAATTTGTTTGGGGTACTGTGTGGGTACAAGCAGTAGAGGACTGGAACTACTTACTAACTTCAGAGTCAACCCGTCTGGGGTCTCCTCCTGTGTTAGTCTCCTGCCGAAAGGGGAGAAATGTGACAAACTCAACCAGGACAGAGGCTATTGGAGGGGACTGAACGCAAGCCTCTTGCCCACCGATTATGGGCCCTAGCATTTGGGGGAATGGTGCTCTCTGTGAGCTGTATGCCTGGGGACCCTGGGGTTGGTGTTACTTTGGATTCAGCTCCATGTCCCCCCAAAACACACAGACTCTGGAACCCGTTATATGCCATATTAGTATGATAGGACTGAATTATACTGTTGGGACACATCCTGTGAGGAGATGCTAATGTCATCAACTCCACTCACCTGTCTGATGTCAGCTATAATGGGATTAATGTAAATAAGTTTAGTCTAGGTTCTAAGGGTATTCAACTCATTGTTGTTTGTTCTAATTAACCCTGTGTTGATGTTTATGGTAATGTGTGTTAATTGAATGAGCTGATCACATTGTCCTCCATACAATGTAGGAGACGGGACGACTCCTATTGGAGCTCATGTTAATTAGGTTAATTAGGTTAGCGTTGAGTCAGCCTGGTGTATAAATGTGTGTGAGATCTCAAATAAAGAGTTAGTTCTGATGTACTCCAAGACTGGTGTTGTCTAGTTCTTGGGGGTTCCTATAGCCAGATCCATTGGGCTCGTGTTCCAGAACTTAGGAAGCGGTATACTGACGGAAGCACTCAAGCGGAGTGTGGGACATTCCGTGACAACTGCCCTCATCTGTCCATCTATGTCTGGAAGTACCCTACACCCCCATCCCTCCCCTCTGTCTCACTGTCCTCATCTCTCCATCTATGTCTGGAGGCACCCTACACCCCCATCCCTCCCCTCTATATCACTGTCCTCATCTGTCCATCTATGTCTGGAGGTACCCTACACCCCCATCCCTCCCCTCTATCTCACTGTCCTCATCTGTCCATCTATGTCTGGAGGTACCCTACACCCCCATCCCTCCCCTCTATATCACTGCCCTCATCTGTCCATCTATGTCTGGAGGCACCCTACACCCCCATCCCTCCCCTCTATATCACTGTCCTCATCTGTCCATCTATGTCTGGAGGTACCCTACACCCCCATCCCTCCCCTCTATCTCACTGTCCTCATCTGTCCATCTATGTCTGGAGGCCCCCTACAGCCCCATCCCTCCCCTCTATCTCACTGTCCTTATCTGTCCATCTATGTCTGAAGGCACCCTACACCCCCATCCCTCCCCTCTATATCACTTTCCTCATCTGTCCATCTATGTCTGGAGGAACCCTACACCCCCATCCCTCCCCTCTATCTCACTGTCCTCATCTGTCCATCCATGTCTGGAGGCCCCCCACACCCCCATCCCTTCCCTCTATCCCACTGTCCTCATCTGTCCATCTATGTCTGGAGGAACCCTACACCCCCATCCCTCCCCTCTATATCACTGTCCTCATCTGTCCATCTATGTCTGGAGGTACCCTACACCCCCATCCCTTCCCTCTATCTCACTGTCCTCATCTGTCCATCTATGTCTGGAGGTACCCTACACCCCCATCCCTCCCCTCTATATCACTGCCCTCATCTGTCCATCTATGTCTGGAGGCACCCTACACCCCCATCCCTCCCCTCTATATCACTGTCCTCATCTGTCCATCTATGTCTGGAGGTACCCTACACCCCCATCCCTCCCCTCTATCTCACTGTCCTCATCTGTCCATCTATGTCTGGAGGCCCCCTACAGCCCCATCCCTCCCCTCTATCTCACTGTCCTCATCTGTCCATCTATGTCTGAAGGCACCCTACACCCCCATCCCTCCCCTCTATATCACTTTCCTCATCTGTCCATCTATGTCTGGAGGAACCCTACACCCCCATCCCTCCCCTCTATCTCACTGTCCTTATCTGTCCATCCATGTCTGGAGGCCCCCTACACCCCCATCCCTCCCCTCTATATCACTGTCCTCATCTATCCATCTATGTCTGGAGGCCCCCTACACCCCATCCCTCCCCTCTATCTCACTGTCCTCATCTGTCCATCTATGTCTGGAGGTACCCTACACCCCCATCCCTCCCCTCTATATCACTGTCCTCATCTGTCCATCTATGTCTGGAGGTACCCTACACCCCCATCCCTCCCCTCTATATCACTGCCCTCATCTGTCCATCTATGTCTGGAGGCACCCTACACCCCCATCCCTCCCCTCTATATCACTGTCCTCATCTGTCCATCTATGTCTGGAGGCCCCCTACACCCCCATCCCTCCCCTCTATATCACTGTCCTCATCTGTCCATCTATGTCTGGAGGCCCCCTACACCCCCATCCCTCCCCTCTATATCACTGTCCTCATCTGTCCATCTATGTCTGGAGGCACCCTACACCCCCATCCCTCCCCTCTATATCACTGTCATCATCTGTCCATCTATGTCTGGAGGCCCCCTACACTCCCATCCCTCCCCTCTATCTCACTGTCCTCATCTGTCCATCTATGTCTGAAGGAACCCTACACCCCCATCCCTCCCCTCTATATCACTGTCCTCATCTGTCCATACATGTCTGGAGGCCCCCTACACCCCCATCCCTCCCCTCTATCCCACTGTCCTCATCTGTCCATCTATGTCTGGAGATACCCTACACCCCCATCCCTCCCCTCTATATCACTGCCCTCATCTGTCCATCTATGTCTGGAGGCACCCTACACCCCCATCCCTCCCCTCTATCTCACTGTCTTCATCTGTTTATCTATGCCTGGAGGCACCCTACACCCCCATCCCTCCCCTCTATCTCACTGTCCTCATCTGTCCATCTATGTCTGGAGGAACCCTACACCCCCATCCCTCCCCTCTAGCTCACTGTCCTCATCTGTCCATCTATGTCTGGAGGAACCCTACACCCCCATCCCTCCCTTCTATCTCACTTTCCTCATCTGTCCATCTATGTCTGGAGAAACCCTACACCCCCATCCCTCCCCTCTATCTCACTGTCCTCATCTGTCCATCTATGTCTGGAGGTACCCTACACCCCCATCCCTCCCCTCTATATCACTGTCCTCATCTATCCATCTATGTCTGGAGGCACCCTACACCCCCATCCCTCCCCTCTATCTCACTGTCCTCATCTGTCCATCTATGTCTGGAGGAACCATACACCCCCATCCCTCCCCTCTATCTCACTGTCCTCATCTGTCCATCTATGTCTGGAGGCCCCCTACACCCCCATCCCTCCCCTCTATATCACTGTCCTCATCTGTCCATCTATGACTGGAGACACCCTACACCCCCATCCCTCCCCTCATTGTCACTGTCCTCATCTGTCCATCTATGTCTGGAGGTACCCTACACCCCATCCCTCCCCTCTATGTCACTGTCATCATCTATCCATCTGTGACTGGAAGAACTCTACACCCCCATCCCTCCCCTCTATATCACTGTCCTCATCTGTCCATGTCTGGAGGTACCCTACACCCCCATCCCATCTAGCTTCCCCTGTAATATATATTACCACCAACTGCTCCATCTCCTTTAGAAGATCTTCTATCCATCTTGATTTTTTTTTTACCTTCAGCGTGAATCACATACTCCTCTTTTATCCATCTTGATGCTGAAGTCGGGGGGTCAGTCTAATGGGGCCCCTCAGATTTTTTCCTCAGGTTGTTCCTTCATTCTGCTGAATAGAGAATATTATTATGAGTTAGTGAGACTCACCAGTCATGGTTTAATGGTTTCCAGTCCAGTTTTATTTTTACAGACAAAGTACTTCCCACTCATCTCTCTGAATATGGACAAAGTTCCCGGCTGTTTTGACCTCACTGGCAGCTTGCTTGCTGCAGAGACTTCACTTCACAGTAATTCAGAAGTCTAATGCCCCGTACACACGGTCGGACATTGATCGGACATTCCGACAACAAAATCCTAGGATTTTTTCCGTCTTGTCTTGCATACACACGGTCACACAAAGTTGTCGGAAAATCCGATCGTTCTGAACGCGGTGACGTAATACACGTACGTCGGGACTATAAACGGGGCAGTGGCCAATAGCTTTCATCTCTTTATTTATTCTGAGCATGCGTGGCACTTTGTGCGTCGGATTTGTGTACACATGATCGAAATTTCCGACAACAGATTTTGTTGTCGGAAAATTTTATATCCTGCTCTCAAACTTTGTGTGTCGGAAAATCCGATGGAAAATGTGTGATGGAGCCCACACACGGTCGGAATTTCCGACAACAAGGTCCTATCACACATTTTCCGTCGGAAAATCCGACCGTGTGTACGGGGCATTAGAGTAAGAGATGAGCAGTGAGTGTGTGATGTGTGTGAGTGCGGCCTGAGAAAAGGGTCATCGGGGGTCCTAAAATGTCACACTGTCTGGGGGCAATAAATCTCCTATTTCTGTATTATTACCATTCAGTGCTGGTGATACTTTACATTCGGGACTTTTCTACAGACAATGCCATCCGCCATTATTTATACCCTGACCCCCCCATACACCCCCCGGTCACCATCACCCCCCATTCCATCCCTCCATCATTACCTTCACTCATACACCCCTCAGCCACCATCACATCACCCCTCCATTCCACCCATACACCCTCCGGCCACCATCACCCCCCATTCCATCCCTCCATCACTCATACACACCCAATTCCATCCCTCCATCATTACCTTCACTCATACACCCCCCCAGCCACCATCACATCACCCCTCCATTCCACCCATACACCCTCCGGCCACCATCACCCCCCATTCCATCCCTCCATCACTCATACACACCCAATTCCATCCCTCCATCATTACCTTCACTCATACACCCCTCAGCCACCATCACATCACCCCTCCATTCCACCCATACACCCTCCGGCCACCATCACTCCCCATTCCATCCCTTCATCATTACCTTCACTCATACACCCCCCCCAGTCACCATCACATCACCCCTCCATTCCACCCATACACCCCCCAGTCACCATCACATCACCCCTCCATTCCACCCATACACACCCCGGTCACCATCACCCCCCATTCCAACCCTCCATCATTACCTTCACTCATACACCCCTCAGCCACCATCACATCACCCCTCCATTCCACCCATACACCCTCCGGCCACCATCACTCCCCATTCCATCCCTTCATCATTACCTTCACTCATACACCCCCCCCAGTCACCATCACATCACCCCTCCATTCCACCCATACACCCCCCAGTCACCATCACATCACCCCTCCATTCCACCCATACACACCCCGGTCACCATCACCCCCCATTCCAACCCTCCATCATTACCTTCACTCATACACCCCCCAGTCACCATCACATCACCCCTCCATTCCACCCATACACCCTCCGGTCACCATCACCCCCCATTCCATCCCTCCATCATTACCTTCACTCATACACCTCCCCAGCCACCATCACATCACCCCCCCATTTCACCCATACACCCTCCGGACACCATCACCCCCATTCCCTTGTCACCCCCTTTATCCATAACCTCCCCACCATCTTCCCCATCCCATCTCCTTATTGCCCCCATACACCCCCCGGCCACCATCCCTCATTTACTGCCTTTCAACCATACAATCCTAAGGCCCCCATTACCCCCATTCCATCCTAATCCCCCCAAATAACTACCCTTCCCCATGACCCCCATCACATGCCTTATTTTCCCCCCACACACCCATCACCCTCATTGCATTTCCCTATTCCCCCCAAACCCCCATTCCATTCGACTAGTCTCCCCATACACCCCCAGGCCCTCATCACCCCATTCCATCCACGAATACATGACATCCTCCTACTCCCCCCATACTCCCCCCCTCCCGGGGCCTCCATCTCCCCCATTACATCCTCCTACTCCCCCCCATACACACCCCCCAAGGCCTCCATCTCCCTCATTACATCCTCCCACTCTCCCCATACACCCCCCCGGGGCCTCCATCTCCCCCATTACATCCTCCTACTCCCCCCATACACACCCCCCTGGGGCCTCCATCTCCCCCATTACATCCTCCTACTCCCCCCATACACCCCCCCGGGGCCTCCATCTCCCCCATTACATCCTCCTACTCCCCCCATACACCCCCCCGGGGCCTCCATCTCCCCCATTACATCCTCCTACTCCCCCCATACACCCCCCCGGGGCCTCCATCTCCCCCATTACATCCTCCTACTACCCCCATACACACCCCCCTGGGGCCTCCATCTCCCCCATTACATCCTCCTACTCCCCCCATACACCCCCCCCGGGGCCTCCATCTCCCCCATTACATCCTCCTACTCCCCCCATACTCCCCCCCTCCCGGGGCCTCCATCTCCCCCATTACATCCTCCTACTCCCCCCCATACACACCCCCCAAGGCCTCCATCTCCCTCATTACATCCTCCCACTCTCCCCATACACCCCCCCGGGGCCTCCATCTCCCCCATTACATCCTCCTACTCCCCCCATACACACCCCCCTGGGGCCTCCATCTCCCCCATTACATCCTCCTACTCCCCCCATACACCCCCCCGGGGCCTCCATCTCCCCCATTACATCCTCCTACTCCCCCCATACACCCCCCCGGGGCCTCCATCTCCCCCATTACATCCTCCTACTCCCCCCATACACCCCCCCGGGGCCTCCATCTCCCCCATTACATCCTCCTACTCCCCCCATACACCCCCCCGGGGCCTCCATCTCCCCCATTACATCCTCCTACTACCCCCATACACACCCCCCTGGGGCCTCCATCTCCCCCATTACATCCTCCTACTCCCCCCATACACCCCCCCGGGGCCTCCATCTCCCCCATTACATCCTC
This sequence comes from Lithobates clamitans, assembly GCA_037952925.1. NCBI lineage: Eukaryota > Metazoa > Chordata > Amphibia > Anura > Ranidae > Lithobates > Lithobates clamitans. The sequence continues at coordinate 27,982 of JBBGZY010001768.1, forward strand.
CTACTCCCCCCATACACCCCCCCGGGGCCTCCATCTCCCCCATTACATCCTCCTACTCCCCCCATACACCCCCCTGGGGCCTCCATCTTCCCCATTACATCCTCCTACTACCCCCATACACACCCCCGGGGCCTCCATCTCCCCCATTTCATCCTCCTACTCCCCCCATACACACCCCCCCGGGGCCTCCATCTCCCCCATTACATCCTCCTACTACCCCCATACACCCCCCGGGGCCTCCATCTCCCCCATTACATCCTCCTACTCCGCCCATACACACCCCCCGGGGCCTCCATCTCCCCCATTACATCCTCCTACTACCCCCATACAAACCCACCGGGGCCTCCATCTCCCCCATTATATCCTCCTACTCCCCCCATACACACCCCCCCGGGGCCTCCATCTCCCCCATTACATCCTCCTACTCCCCCCATACACACCCCCCCGGGGCCTCCATCTCCCCCATTACATCCTCCTACTCCCCCCATACACCCCCCCGGGGCCTCCATCTCCCCCATTACATCCTCCTACTCCCCCCATACAAACCCACCCGGGCCTCCATCTCCCCCATTACATCCTCCTACTCCCCCCATACACCCCCCCGGGGCCTCTATCTCCCCCATTACATCCTCCTACTCCCCCCATACACCCCCCCGGGGCCTCCATCTCCCCATTACATCCTCCTACTCCCCCCATACACCCCCCCGGGGCCTCTATCTCCCCCATTACATCCTCCTACTCCCCCCATACACCCCCCTGGGGCCTCCATCTCCCCATTACATCCTCCTACTCCCCCCCATACCCCCCTGGGGCCTCCATCTCCCCCATTACATCCTCCTACTCCCCCCATACACACCCCCCCGGGGCCTCCATCTCCCCCATTACATCCTCCTACTCCCCCCATACACCCCCCGGGGCCTCCATCTCCCCCAGTACATTCTCCTACTCCCCCCATACACAACCCCCGGGGCCTCCATCTCCCCATTACACCCTCCTACTCCCCCCATACACCCCCCCGGGGCCTCTATCTCCCCCATTACATCCTCCTACTCCCCCCATACACCCCCCTGGGGCCTCCATCTCCCCATTACATCCTCCTACTCCCCCCATACACCCCCCCGGGGCCTCTATCTCCCCCATTACATCCTCCTACTCCCCCCATACACCCCCCTGGGGCCTCCATCTCCCCATTACATCCTCCTACTCCCCCCCATACCCCCCTGGGGCCTCCATCTCCCCCATTACATCCTCCTACTCCCCCCATACACACCCCCCCGGGGCCTCCATCTCCCCCATTACATCCTCCTACTCCCCCCATACTCCCCCCGGGGCCTCCATCTCCCCCAGTACATTCTCCTACTCCCCCCATACACAACCCCCGGGGCCTCCATCTCCCCATTACACCCTCCTACTCCCCCATACATCCCCCCGGGGCCTCCATCTCCCCCATTACATCCTCCTACTCCCCCCATACATCCCCCCGGGGCCTCCATCTCCCCCATTACATCCTCCTACTCCCCCCATACACCCTCGGGGCCTCCATCTCCCTCATTACATCCTCCCACTCTCCCCATACACCCCCCCCCGGGGCCTCCATCTCCCCCATTACATCCTCCTACTACCCCCCATACACACCCCCCGGGGCCTCCATCTCTCCCATTACATCCTCCTACTACCCCCCATACACACCCCCCGGGGCCTCTATCTCCCCCATTACATCCTCCTACTCCCCCCATACACCCCCCGGGGCCTCCATCTCCCCCATAACATCCTCCTACTCCCCCCATACACCCCCCCGGGGCCTCCATCTCCCCATTACATCCTCCTACTCCCCCCATACACACCCCCCCGGGGCCTCCATCTCCCCCATTACATCCTCCTACTCCCCCCATACACACCCCCCCAGAGCCTCCATCTCCCCCATTACATCCTCCTACTCCCCCCATACACACCCCCCCGGGGCCTCAATCTCCCCCATTACATCCTCCTACTCCCCCCATACACCCCCCCGGGGCCTCCATCTCCCCCATTACATCCTCCTACTACCCCCATACACACCCCCCTGGGGCCTCTATCTCCCCCATTACATCCTCCTACTCCCCCCCATACCCCCCTGGGGCCTCCATCTCCCCCATTACATCCTCCTACTCCCCCCATACACACCCCCCGGGGCCTCCATCTCCCCCATTACATCCTCCTACTCCCCCCATACACAACCCCCGGGGCCTCCATCTCCCCATTACACCCTCCTACTCCCCCATACATCCCCCCGGGGCCTCCATCTCCCCCATTACATCCTCCTACTCCCCCCATACATCCCCCGGGGCCTCCATCTCCCCCATTACATCCTCCTACTCCCCCCATACACACCCCCGGGGCCTCCATCTCCCCCATTACATCCTCCTACTCCCCCATACATCCCCCCGGGGCCTCCATCTCCCCCATTACATCCTCCTACTCCCCCCATACACCCTCGGGGCCTCCATCTCCCCCATTACATCCTCCCACTCCCCCACATACACCCCCCCGGGGCCTCCATCTCCCCATTACATCCTCCTTCTCCCCCCATACACCCCCCCCGGGGCCTCCATCTCCCCATTACATCCTCCTACTCCCCCCATACATGCCCCCGGGGCCTCCATCTCCCCCATTACATCCTCCTACTCCCCCCATACACCCTCGGGGCCTCCATCTTCCCCATTACATCCTCCTACTCCCCCCCATACACACCCCCAGGGCCTCCATCTCCCTCATTACATCCTCCTACTCCCCCCCATACACACCCACCGGGGCCTCCATCTCCCCCATTACATCCTCCTACTACCACCATACACACCCCCCCGGGCCTCCATCTCCCCCATTACATCCTCCATCGCCCCCATACACACACACTCAGACCCCAATTCCACCCCCATATCATCCCCAGGCACCCCTAGCCCTCATTCTATCCCCCTAGTCCCCCCATACATACACCCAGACCCCCATCACCTCCAGTCCATCCCCCTATTATCCCCATATCACTTATTTCCACAAACTTTTTCTCTGTGGTGATCACAGAGCTGCCATTTTGGAAGGTAGAGAACAATGAATTGGTCTTCAACAAGATGGCGGCAGCAGCTAGACTCAGAAACAGAGCTTTTCCGCTAAACAAGTTCAGCTGTCCGCTGTGGACGGGACACGTTATGCATCCAGCTTCTTCCCGGCCCGGATTGTATTGAGGAAAGATAATATTCTGTGCGGAACCTTCAGAGGGAGTCATACCAGGTTCTGCCACCAGATGGCAGCCTTATCATGTCATATATATAGTGTGCTTAGAAATACGAAGTGCTACCACATTCATCCACAAGGCGGCAGCAAAGTAGCAGCTATATTCTCTGTATAGACAATAAATGTGAGCGTTACCAGGATCAGCCAGCAGATGGCAGCATAGTGTTTGCATGAGCTACAGCGCATGCCCAGTCTGCCGCCATTATAAGGTAGAGAATTATTTAGATCTTCAAGAAAATGGCGGCACGACCGACTTTTCTGTTTAGTGTACTGCGCATGACCAGAACAGCTGCCATTTAGCCGAGCAGTAAATAGTATTCTGGTCTTCAGTAATATGGCACCGTGTTCATTATACTCATTGGGTTAGTTTTGCCCCGTCAGGCTCGTTTTTCAGAAGGCAAACTGTAGAAGTTAGATGGAACACCAATCACTGTGCAGTGGGCGTGACCATATATCCGAGCGGACTTGATAGGGAGCCGTGTTTTACAGGGGCGGGGATAGTTGCCAGGCTCCGCCCCCACCATTCTTATTGGACACTTCATAATGTTTCTTGGAGCCGGTGACGTCATTTTGTTATTGTGAAAATGACCCGAATGGAGATTACTTTCACATAATGACCCCGGAGCTACGAGAATCGGGCTCTAGAGGGCGACGAGGCCGCCATTTTACTGAAGACCTCCTCGTTTTATGAAATAGAGGGGGGAACGAGATTGAGACATGTCTGCTATTACCGCCATCATGTTGAGGTCCAAGAAATTGGTATAATGAAAAATGGCGGATTGGGCATGCGCAGTATACGATGAGAACGCTCGCTATGCTGCCGCCTTGTGGTCGTATCTGGTATGACTCTCTTATGTTACTATACTCAAAATATTACTGTCACTCTGCCACCCTGTGGTTGATCCTGGTATGACTCCCCTGTGTTACCATACATATAATATTACTGACACTCTGCCCCCTTGTGGATGTATCTGGTATGACTCCCCTGTGTTACTATACATATAATATTACCGACACTCTGCCTCCTTGTGGATGTATCTGGTATGACTCCCCCTGTGTTACTATACATATAATATTACCGTCACTCTGCCGCCTTGTGGTTGTATCTGGTATGACTCCCCTGTGTTATTATATATATAATATTACCGTCACTCTGCCCCCTTGTGGTTGTATCTGGTATGACTCCCCTGTGTTATTATACATATAATATTACCGACACTCTGCCGCCTTGTGGTTGTATCTGGTATGACTCCCCTGTGTTATTATATATATAATATTACCGTCACTCTGCCCCCTTGTGGTTGTATCTGGTATGACTCCCCTGTGTTATTATACATATAATATTACCGTCACTCTGCCCCCTTGTGGATGTATCTGGTATGACTCCCCCTGTGTTACTATACATATAATATTACCGACACTCTGCCCCCTTGTGGTTGTATCTGGTATGACTCTCTTATGTTACTATACTCAAAATATTACTGTCACTCTGCCACCTTGTGGTTGTATCTGGTATGACTCCCCTGTGTTACTATACATATAATATTACCGACACTCTGCCCCCTTGTGGATGTATCTGGTATGACTCCCCTGTGTTACTATACATATAATATTACCGTCACTCTGCCCCCTTGTGGTTGTATCTGGTATGACTCCCCTGTGTTATTATACATATAATATTACTATCACTCTGCCCCCTTGTGGTTGTATCTGGTATGACTCCCCCTGTGTTACTATACATATAATATTACCGACACTCTGCCCCCTTGTGGTTGTATCTGGTATGACTCCCCCTGTGTTACTATACATATAATATTACCGTCACTCTACCCCCTTGTGGTCAGATCTGGTATGAATCCCCCTGTGTTACTATACATATAATATTACCGTCACTCTACCCCCTTGTGGTCAGATCTGGTATGAATCCCCCTGTGTTACTATACATTAGGGATGAGCTTTGAGTTCGAGTCAAACTCATGTTCGACTCAAACTTTGGCTGTTCGCAAGTTCGCCGAACAGCGAACAATTTGGGGTGTTCGCGGCAAATTCGAATGCTGCGGAACACCCTTTAAAAGTCTATGGGAGAAATCAAAAGTGCTAATTTTAAAGGCTTATATGCAAGTTATTGTCATAAAAAGTGTTTGGGGACCCGGGTTCTGCCCCAGGGGACATGGATCAATGCAAAAAAAAGTTTTAAAAACGGCCGTTTTTTCAGGAGCAGTGATTTTAATAATGCTTAAAGTGAAACAATAAAAGTGTAATATCAAGAAAACAGAAGAGGAACTCCTGCGCTGCTAGCGGACTCCTATGCTACCAAGGGGACACTGCTGCAACACCTAAAAGACTGCTCCAAACAGACAAAACGAAAGTGAGTAATAGGGGGATGGTAGTTGCGCTGTGATAGGAAGGGGATTATTTTTATTGGCTTGATTGCCCTTTTTCTACCATGTGCACTGCTCACTTTCATGTTAGGTAATTTCACTTCCCCTTCATGACAACATTCTTTTTTCACATCATTTAGTGCTATTTTTATTTTATTCATCATATGCACGAGTCAGTGTTTTCTCCTTATTCTTGTTTTATTTGGTTTTTCAGGTCACTTGGCATGTTTTTCACATGCACTTTAGTGTAGTCTCCCCCCCCTTTCCCTTATCCCCTTTCTATCACAGCGCAACTACCATCCCCCTATTACTCAAAAGTGTAATATCCCTTTAAATTTCATACCTGGGGGATGTCTATAGTATGCCTGTAAAGGGGCGCATGTTTCCTGTGTTTAGAACAGTCTGACAGCAAAATGACATTTCAAAGGAAAAAAGCCATTTAAAACCACCCGCGGCTATTGCATTGCCGACAATACACATAGAATTTCATTGATAAAAACGGCATGGGAATTCCCCACAGGGGAACCCCGAACCAAAATTTAAAAAAAAAATGACGTGGGAGTCCCCCTAAATTCCATACCAGGCCCTTTAGGTCTGGTATATGTTTTAAGGGGAACCCCGCGCCAAAAAAAACAAAACGGAGTGGGGTCCCCCCAAAAATCCATACCAGACCCTTATCCAAGCACGCAACCTGGCAGGCCGCAGGAAAAGAGGCCGGGGGCGAGAGTGTGGCCCCCTTCCTGAACCGTACCAGGCCACATGCCCTCAAAATTGAGAGGGTGCTTTGGGGTAGCCCCCCAAAACACCTTGTCCCCATGTTGATGAGGACAGGGGCCTCATCCTCACAACCCTGGCCGGTGGTTGTGGGGGTCTGCGGGCGGGGGGCTTATCGGAATCTGGAAGCCCCCTTTAACAAGGGGACCCCCAGATCCCGGCCCCCCCCTGTGTGAAATGGTAAGGGGGTACTTACCCCTACCATTTCACTAAAAAACTGTCAAAAATGTTAAAAATGACAAGAGACACTTTTTGACAATTCCTTTATTTAAATGCTTCTTCTTTCTTCTTTCTTCCTTCATCTTCTTCTGGTTCTTCTGGCTCTTCTGGTTCTTCCTCCGGCGTTCTCGTCCAGCATCTTCTCCGCGGCGTCTTCTATCTTCTTCTCCTCGGGCCGCTCCGCACCCATGGCATGGGGGGAGGCTCCCGCTCTTCTCTTCTTCTTCTTCATCTTCTTCTTTTCTTCATCTTCTTCTCTTCTTCTTTTCTTCCCTTCTTCATTTTCTTCTCCGGGCCGCTCCGCACCCATGCTGGCATTGAGGGAGGCTCCCGCTGTGTGACGGCGTCTCCTCGTCTGACGGTTCTTAAATAACAGGGGCGGGGCCACCCGGTGACCCCGCCCCCCTCTGACGCACGTGACTTGATGGGACTTCCCTGTGAATTTAGGGGGAATTTAGGGGGACCCCCACGCAATTTTTTTTTAAAATTTTGGCGCGGGGTTCCCCTTAAAATCCATACCAGACCTGAAGGGCCTGGTATGGAATTTAGGGGGACCCCATGTCATTTTTTTTTAAATTTTGGTTCGGGGTTGCCCTGTGGGGAATTCCCATGCCGTTTTTATCAATGAACTTCTATGTGTATTGTCAGCAATGCAATAGCCGCGGGTAGTTTTAAATGGCTTTTTTCCTATAGAAATGTCATTTTGCTGTCAGACTGTTCTAAGCACGGGAAACATGCGCCCCTTTACAGGCATACTATAGACACCCCCCAGCTACAATATTTAAAGGGATATTACACTTTTATTGTTTGACTTTAAGCATTATTAAAATCACTGCTCCTGAAAAAACGGCCGTTTTTAAAACTTTTTTTTGCATTGATCCTTGTCCCCTGGGGCAGGACCCAGGTCCCCAAACACTTTTTATGACAATAACTTGCATATAAGCCTTTAAAATTAGCACTTTTGATTATTCATGTTCGTGTCCCATAGACTTTAACGGTGTTCGCGTGTTCGAATGAACTTTTTTCCTGTTCGCATGTTCTGGTGCGAACCGAACAGGGGGGTGTTCGGCTCATCCCTACTATACAAATAATATTACCGTCACTCTGCCTCCTTGTGATTGGATCTGGTATAACTTTCCCTGTGTTACTATACATATAATATTACCATCACTCTGTCTCCTTGTGGTTGGATCTGATATGACTCCCCTTGTGTTACTATAAATATAATATTATGCCGCCATTTTACTGAAGACCTCCTCGTTTTATGAAATAGAGGGGGAAATGAGATTGAGACATGTCTGCTATTACCGCCATCATGTTGAGGTCCAATATATTGGTATAATGAAAAATGGCGGCTTGGGCATGCGCAGTATACGATGATAACACTCGCTATGCTGCCGCCTTGTGGTCGTATCTGGTATGATTCTCTTATGTTACTATACTCAAAATATTACCGTCACTCTGCTGCCCCCTTGTGGACGATCCTGGTATGACTCCCCCTGTGTTACTATACATATAATATTACCATCACTCTGCCCCCTTTTGGTTGGATCTGGTATGACTCCCCCTTTATTACTATACATATAATATTACCGTCACTCTGCCCCCTTGTGGTTGTATCTGGTATGACTCCCCCTGTGTTACTATACATATAATATTACCGTTACTCTGCCCCCTTGTGGTTGGATCTGGTATGACTCTCCCTGTGTTACTATACATATAATATTACCGTCACTCTGCCCCCTTGTGGTTGGATCTGGTATGACTCTCCCTGTGTTACTATACATATAATATTACCGTCACTCTGCCCCCTTGTGGTTGTATCTGGTATAACTTTCCCTGTGTTACTATACATATAATATTACCGTCACTCTGCCCCCTTGTGGTTGGATCTGGTATGACTCCCCCGTGTTACTATACATATAATATTACCGACACTCTGCCTCCTTGTGGTTGTATCTGGTATGACTCCCCTCGTATTACTATACATATAATATTACCGTCACTCTGCCCCCTTGTGGTTTTATCTGGTATGACTCCCCTGTGTTACTATACATATAATATTACCGTCACTCTGCCTTCTTGTGGTTGTATCTGGTATGACTCCCCCTGTGTTACTATACATATATTACCGTCACTCTGCCTCCTTGTATCTGGTATGACTCCCCCTGTGTTACTATACATATATTACCGTCACTCTGCCTCCTTGTATCTGGTATGACTCCCCCTGTGTTACTATACATATAATATTACCGTCACTCTGCCCCCTTGTGGTTGTATCTGGTATGACTCCCCCTGTGTTATTATACATATAATATTACCGTCACTCTGCCCCCTTGTGGTTGTATCTGGTATGACTCCCCCTGTGTTATTATACATATAATATTACCGACACTCTGCCTCCTTGTGGTTGTATCTGGTATGACTCTCTTATGTTACTATACTCAAAATATTACCGTCACTCTGCTACCCCCTTGTGGATGATCCTGGTATGACTCCCCCTGTGTTACTATACATATAATATTACCATCACTCTGCCTCCTTGTGGTTGGATCTGGTATGACTCCCCCTGTGTTATTATACATATAATATTACCGTCACTCTGCCCCCTTATGGTTGGATCTGGTATGACTTCCCCTGTGTTACTATACATTTAATATTACCGTCACTCTGCCCCCTTGTGGTTGGATCTGGTATGACTCCCCCTGTGTTTCTATACATATAATATTACTGTTACTCTGCCCCCTTGTGGTTGGATCTGGTATGACTCCCCCTCTGTTACTATACATATAATATTACCATCACTCTGCCTCCTTATGGTTGGATCTGGTATGACTTCCCCTGTGTTACTATACATTTAATATTACCGTCACTCTGCCCCCTTGTGGTTGGATCTGGAATGACTCCCCTGTGTTACTATACATATAATATTACCGTCACTCTGCCCCCTTGTGGTTAGATATGGTATGACTCTCCTGTGTTACTATACGCATATTACCATCACTCTGCCTTCTTGTGGTTGGATCTGGTATGACTCCCCCTGTGTTACTATACATATAATATTACTGTCACTCTGCCCCCTTGTGGTTGGATCTGGTATGACTCCCCCTCTGTTACTATACATATAATATTACCATCACTCTGCCTCCTTATGGTTGGATCTGGTATGACTTCCCCTGTGTTACTATACATTTAATATTACGGTCACTCTGCCCCCTTGTGGTTGGATCTGGAATGACTCCCCTGTGTTACTATACATATAATATTACCGTCACTCTGCCCCCTTGTGGTTAGATCTGGTATGACTCTCCTGTGTTACTATACGCATATTACCATCACTCTACCTTCTTGTGGTTGGATCTGGTATGACTCCCCCTGTGTTACTATACATATAATATTACTGTTACTCTGGTGCCGCTTTGTGGCTGATCCTGGTATGACTCCCCTGCAATTCCAGTAACAACTACCAGATGGCAATATTTCTCCTGTGCATAATTTTTAATGTGTGATAACAGTGGTAACTTTTATTTCATTATTTTCTTATGTATACTTCATGATCTGCAATTCTAGTAAAATCCATCAGATGTCACTGTTTTTAAATCTTTATACTTTTGAAGTTGCAATTCTAGCAATATCCACTGGATGCTGCTCTGTTAGCAATTATAATAATAACCCTTTTCCTTGTGTATAACCAACGGTGTCACTACAGGGCCAGTTCTTTCAGCTTCAGGGTTCAGGGTTTATTTCCAGGTCCTCTGGTTGTTTTTCAGATCTCCATACAGTAGAAATGACCCGTCCTTTCCTGGATCCTTAACCCAGCCATAAACCATAACTCTCTAACCTAAGCACTAACCCTGTCCTATCCCTAACTCCAACCCTGGAACCCAACCCTAACCTCAAACCCTAACCCTGACACCAACCCTGCCCTAACCCTAAGTACTAACCCTTTCTAAAACTCCAACCCTAAAACCCAACCCTAACCTCAAACCCTAACCCTGACACCAACCCTGCCCTAACCCTAAGCACTAACCCTGTCCTAAAACTCCAACCCTAACCTCAAACCCTAACCCTAACACCAACCTTACCCTAACCCTAAGCACTGACCCTGTCCTAAAACTAACGCCAACCCTAAAACCCAACCCTAACCTCAAACCCTAACACCAACCCCACCCTAACCCTAAGCACTAACCCTGTCCTAAAACTAACTCCAACTGTAAAACCCAACCGTAACACCAACACTGTCCTACCTCTAACTTCAACCCTAAAGCCCAACCCTAACCTCCAACCCTAACCCTGACACCAACCCTACTAACTGCAACCCTGAAACACAGCCCTAACCCCAACACCAACCCTACACACTAACCCTGCCCTACCCCTAACTCCAACCCTGAAACCCAACCCTAACCCTGACACCAACCCTACCCTAACCCTAAGCACTAACCCTGTCCTAAAACTCCAACCCTAAAACCCAGCCCTAACCTCAAACCCTGACACCAACCCTACCCTAAGCACTAACCCTGTCCTAAATCTAACTCTAACCCTAACCTCAAACTTTAACCCAAACACCAACCCTACCCTAACCCAAAGCACTAACCCCCTTCCTACCCCTAACTCCAACCCTGAAGCCCAACCCTAACCGTAAAACCCTGACACCAACCCTATCCTAACCCTAAGCACTAATCGTGTCCTAATACTAACTTAAACCCTGAAACCCAACCCTAACCTCAAACTCTAACCCTAAGCACTAACCCTGTCCTAATACTAACTCCAACCCTGAAACCCAACCTAACCTCAAACCCTAACACCAACCCTACCCACTAACCCTGCCCTAAAACTAACTCCAACCGTACAACCCAACCGTAACACCAACACTGTCCTACCTCTAACTTCAACCCTAAAGCCCAACCCTAACCTCCAACCCTAACCCTGACACCAACCCTACTAACTCCAACCCTGGAACCCAGCCCTAACCCCAACACCAACCCTACACACTAACCCTGCCCTACCCCTAACTCCAACCCTGAAACCCAACCCTAACCTCAAACCCTAACCTTTACACCAACCCTACCCTAACCCTAAGCACTAACCCTGTCCTAATACTAACTCCAACTCCAACACCCAACCCTAACCTCAAACCCTAACCCTGAACCTAACCCCATTTTCAGTTGTAGAAATATATTCACCCCTCATAACAGCTTTGAATGCATCCCACAGCCCCTGTTCCTGAGCAGAATCAACATTATTGCCCCAGTAAGAGGTAGAATAGGGATTCACCCATTGGAAGACATTCTCCTCCTGCAGCCACCCTGGTGCCAATCCCCAAGCACCACCTGTAAACCTTGCGGAAAACTGAAGTGTTACAGATAAAAGTGTTTGATCAGATAGACCCCCAGCTATGTAAGAGGCCTTATGTACTATAGGGAGCAAGGCGATGTACGCAAAAACCAGGTCAATCTTGAAAGAGGACCTGTGTGTTCTCAATAAATAGGAATAGCTTTTCATCCGAGGTGCTTTCAGTGCCAAAGCTCAGTAAGGTGGGTGCCAGTAGTCCAGGAAGTAAGATCCATGGTAGTAGGTCTGGTATCACAGGATGGGTCTAGGGAGATATCCAGAGTGCCAATAAAGTCTCCCACAAGGATGAGAGGAAGGTGGGTATATGGAGTTCATTTGGTGTCTCATACAGTAAATGTGACTGAAAAGGGGGGAGGGATTTAGACACTGACAAAGACCATTGTGCATGCATAGATATCCGCTAAGTATCTGCCTCCAGGATCCAGTCACCTGATGGATAGTGCAGGGAACCGCCTTGCCTTAATAAGGATGGAGACCCCTCTGGCATGGGAAGAGGAGAGATCGCTGTCTGTAGAGCCTGGATGGTGACGTCATTATATGGTTACTATGGAGCATCCATTGTCGTCTGTCCCTCCTCTACACTGAAGCTGGTACTGGGAACCAATCATGTGACCAGACTGGAGCACTCCCAGAATAGGTAAGTATGGACATCTTTCCCCTACAGGGAATCTAATAAAGCTGCTGTGACACTTTTCCGGCGTTAATCACTCTTGTTAATGTATTGCACCAAATTCATGAAACATTAGCTGAACTTTTGGTTCTGACAGCAACTCTTGCACCAAATTCAGGTGTCACGTACCTTGGTTGGAGGCCGAGTTGGAGAGAGGGCTTTCCTTGCGGCTCTGATCTGAGCACCCCTGAATGTGGTGATAGCGGTACAAGGCTCAAAGGGCAAAGGGTGCTGGTAGCTTGATAGCAGGTGACTGCCACAGTCAGGGATGTAGCCAAGGTGAGCCGGGGTCATACACTGGGTGACAGCAGCTTTGGTCAGAAGAGCAAGCCGGGGTCATACACCGTGTGACAGCAGCGTGGTCAGGAGGCTGGCCAGGGTCATACACCGTGTGACAGCAGCGTGGTTAGGATGCAGGTCAGGGTCATACATTATGTGACAGAAGCGTGGTCAGGAGGCAAGCCAGGGTCATACACCATGTGACCGCAGCGTGGTCAGAAGAGCAGGCCGCGGTCATACATCATGTGACAGCAGCGTGGTCTGGAGGCTGGCCGGGGTCATACATCATGTGACAGCAGCGTGGTCAGGAGGCAGGCCGGGGTCATACATCATGTGACAGCAGCGTGGTCAGGAGGCAGGCCGGGGTCATACATCATGTGACAGCAGCGTGGTCAGGAGGCAGGCCGGGGTCATACATCATGTGACAGCAGCGTGGCCTGGAGGCAGGCCGGGGTCATACATCATGTGACAGCAGCGTGGTCAGGAGGCAGGCCGCGGTCATACATCATGTGACAGCAGCATGGTCAGGAGGCAGGCCAGGGTCATACATCATGTGACAGCAATGTGGTAAGGAGGCAGGCCGGGGTCATACATCATGTGACAGCAGCGTGGTCAGGAGGCTGGCCAGGGTCATACACCGTGTGACAGCAGCGTGGTCAGGAGGCTGGCCAGGGTCATACACCGTGTGACAGCAGCGTGGTCAGGATGCAGGTCAGGGTCATACATTATGTGACAGAAGTGTGGTCAGGAGGCAAGCCAGGGTCATACACCATGTGACCGCAGCGTGGTCAGAAGAGCAGGCCGCGGTCATACATCATGTGACAGCAGCGTGGTCCGGAGGCTGGCCGGGGTCATACATCATGTGACAGCAGCGTGGTCAGGAGGCAGGCCGGGGTCATACATCATGTGACAGCAGCGTGGTCAGGAGGCAGGCCGGGGTCATACATCATGTGACAGCAGCGTGGTCAGGAGGCAGGCCGGGGTCATACATCATGTGACAGCAGCGTGGTCAGGAGGCAGGCTGGGGTCATATATCATGTGACAGCAGCGTGGTCAGAAGAGCAGGCCGGGGTCATACACCGTGTGAAAGCAACGTGGTCAGGAGGCTGGCCGGGGTCATACACTGTGTGACAGCAGCGTGGTCAGGATGCAGCCCGGGGTCATACACCGTGACAGCAGCGTGGTCAGGAGGCTGGCCGGGGTTGGTACACCGTGTGGCAGCAGCGTGGTCAGGAGGCAGGCCGGGGTCATACGTCATGTGAGAGCAGCGTGGTCAGGGGGCAGGCCGGGGTCATACACCATGTGACAGTAGCGTGGTCAGGAGGCAGGCTGCGGTCATACATCATGTGACAGCAGCGTGGTCAGTTGGCTGCCCGGGGGTCATACATCATGTGACAGCAGCGTGGTCAGGAGGCTGGCTGGGGTCATACATCATGTGACAGCAGCATGGTCAGAAGGGCAGGCCAGGGTCATACATCATGTGACAGCAGCGTAGTCAGGAGGCAGGCCGGGGTCATACATCATGTGACAGCAGCGTGGTCAGGAGGCAGGCCGGGTCATACATCATGTGGCAGCAGCGTAGTCAGGAGGCAGGCCGGGGTCATACATCATGTGACAGCAGCGTGGTCAGGAGGCAGGCTGGGTCATACATCATGTGACAGCAGCGTGGTCAGGAGGCAGGCCGTGGTCAGGATTCAGGCAGCGGTGATACACCATGTGACAGCAGCGTGGTCAGGAGGCAGGCCGGGGTCATACATCATGTGACAGCAGCGTGGTCTGGAGGCTGGCCGGGGTCATACATCATGTGACAGCAGCGTAGTCAGGAGGCAGGCCGGGTCATACATCATGTGACAGCAGCGTGGTCAGGAGGCAGGCCGGGTCATACATCATGTGGCAGCAGCGTAGTCAGGAGGCAGGCCGGGGTCATACATCATGTGACAGCAGCGTGGTCAGGAGGCAGGCCGGGGTCATACATCATGTGACAGCAGCATTATCAGGAGGCAGGCCGGGGTCATACACCATGTGACAGCAGCGTGGTCAGGAGGGCAGGCCGGGGTCATACACCATGTGACAGCAGTGTGGTCAGGATTCAGGCAGCGGTGATACACCATGTGACAGCAGCGTGGTCAGGAGGCAGGCCGGGGTCATACACCGTGTGACAGCAGCGTGGTCAGAAGGGCAGGCCGGGGTCAGGAGGCAGGCCGGGTCATACATAATGTGACAACAGCGTGGTCAGGAGGCTGGCCGGGGTCATACACCGTGTGACAGCAGCGTGGTCAGAAGGGCAGGCCGGGGTCATACATCATGTGACAGCAGCGTGGCCAGGAGGCAGGCCGGGGTCATACATCATGTGACAGCAGCGTGGTCAGGAGGCAGGCTGGGGTCATACATCATGTGACAGCAGCGTGGTCAGGAGGCAGGCCGGGGACATACACCGTGTCACAGCAGTGTGATCAGGATGCAGGTCGGGGTCATACATTATGTGACAGCAGCGTGGTCAGAAGAGCAGGCCGGGGTCATACACCGTGTGAAAGCAACGTGGTCAGGAGGCTGGCCGGGGTCATACACTGTGTGACAGCAGCATGGTCAGGATGCAGGCCGGGGTCATACACCGTGACAGCAGCGTGGTCAGGAGGCTGGCGGGGGTTGGTACACCGTGTGACAGCAGCGTGGTCAGGGGGCAGGCCAGGGTCATACACCGTGACAGCAGGGTGGTCAGGAAGCTGGTCGGGGTTGGTACACCGTGTGGCAGCAGCATGGTCAGGAGGCAGGCCGGGGTCATACGTCATGTGAGAGCAGCGTGGTCAGGGGGCAGGCCGGGGTCATACACCATGTGACAGTAGCGTGGTCAGGAGGCAGGCTGCGGTCATACATCATGTGACAGCAGCGTGGTCAGTTGGCTGCCCGGGGTCATACATCATGTGACAGCAGCGTGGTCAGGAGGCTGGCTGGGGTCATACATCATGTGACAGCAGCATGGTCAGAAGGGCAGGCCAGGGTCATACACCATGTGACAGCAGCATGGTCAGAAGGGCAGGCCGGGGTCATACATCGTGTGACAGCAGCACGGTCAGGATTCAGGGCAGCGGTGATACACCATGTGACAGCAGCGTGGTCAGGAGGCAGGCCGGGGTCATACATCATGTGACAGCAGCGTGGTCAGGAGGCAGGCCGTGGTCAGGATTCAGGCAGCGGTGATACACCATGTGACAGCAGCGTGGTCAGGAGGCAGGCCGGAGTCATACATCATGTGACAGCAGCGTGGTCTGGAGGCTGGCCGGGGTCATACATCATGTGACAGCAGCGTAGTCAGGAGGCAGGCCGGGTCATACATCATGTGACAGCAGCGTAGTCAGGAGGCAGGCCGGGGTCATACATCATGTGACAGCAGCGTGGTCAGGAGGCAGGCCGGGTCATACATCATGTGACAGCAGCGTGGTCAGGAGGCAGGCCGGGTCATACATCATGTGGCAGCAGCGTAGTCAGGAGGCAGGCCGGGGTCATACATCATGTGACAGCAGCGTGGTCAGGAGGCAGGCCGGGTCATACATCATGTGACAGCAGCGTGGTCAGGAGGCAGGCCGCGGTCATACATCATGTGACAGCAGCATGGTCAGGAGGCAGGCCGGGGTCATACACCATGTGACAGCAGCGTGGTGAGGAGGGCAGGCCGGGGTCATACACCATGTGACAGCAGTGTGATCAGGATTCAGGCAGCGGTGATACACCATGTGACAGCAGCGTGGTCAGGAGGCAGGCCGGGGTCATACACCGTGTGACAGCAGCGTGGTCAGAAGGGCAGGCCGGGGTCAGGAGGCACTCCGGGGTCATACATCATGTGACAGCAGCGTGGTCAGGAGGCAGGCCGGGGTCATACATCATGTGACAGCAGCATGGTCAGGAGGCAGGCCGGGGTCATACACCGTGTGAAAGCAACGTGGTCAGGAGGCTGGCCGGGGTCATACACTGTGTGACAGCAGCGTGGTCAGGATGCAGGCCGGGGTCATACACCGTGACAGCAGCGTGGTCAGGAGGCTGGCCGGGGTTGGTACACCGTGTGACAGCAGCGTGGTCAGGGGGCAGGCCAGGGTCATACACCGTGACAGCAGGGTGGTCAGGAAGCTGGTCGGGGTTGGTACACCGTGTGGCAGCAGCGTGGTCAGGAGGCAGGCCGGGGTCATACGTCATGTGAGAGCAGCGTGGTCAGGGGGCAGGCCGGGGTCATACACCATGTGACAGTAGCGTGGTCAGGAGGCAGGCTGCGGTCATACATCATGTGACAGCAGCGTGGTCTGGAGGCTGGCCGGGGTCATACATCATGTGACAGCAGCGTAGTCAGGAGGCAGGCCGGGTCATACATCATGTGACAGCAGCGTGGTCAGGAGGCAGGCCGGGTCATACATCATGTGGCAGCAGCGTAGTCAGGAGGCAGGCCGGGGTCATACATCATGTGACAGCAGCGTGGTCAGGAGGCAGGCCGGGTCATACATCATGTGACAGCAGCGTGGTCAGGAGGCAGGCCGCGGTCATACATCATGTGACAGCAGCGTGGTCAGGAGGCAGGCCGGGGTCATACACCATGTGACAGCAGCGTGGTCAGGAGGGCAGGCCGGGGTCATACACCATGTGACAGCAGTGTGATCAGGATTCAGGCAGCGGTGATACACCATGTGACAGCAGCGTGGTCAGGAGGCAGGCCGGGGTCATACACCGTGTGACAGCAGCGTGGTCAGAAGGGCAGGCCGGGGTCAGGAGGCAGGCCGGGTCATACATAATGTGACAACAGCGTGGTCAGGAGGCTGGCCGGGGTCATACACCGTGTGACAGCAGCGTGGTCAGAAGGGCAGGCCGGGGTCATACATCATGTGACAGCAGCGTGGTCAGGAGGCAGGCCGGGGTCATACATCATGTGACAGCAGCATGGTCAGGAGGCAGGCCGGGGTCATACACCGTGTGAAAGCAACGTGGTCAGGAGGCTGGCCGGGGTCATACACTGTGTGACAGCAGCGTGGTCAGGATGCAGGCCGGGGTCATACACCGTGACAGCAGCGTGGTCAGGAGGCTGGCCGGGGTTGGTACACCGTGTGACAGCAGCGTGGTCAGGGGGCAGGCCAGGGTCATACACCGTGACAGCAGGGTGGTCAGGAAGCTGGTCGGGGTTGGTACACCGTGTGGCAGCAGCGTGGTCAGGAGGCAGGCCGGGGTCATACGTCATGTGAGAGCAGCGTGGTCAGGGGGCAGGCCGGGGTCATACACCATGTGACAGTAGCGTGGTCAGGAGGCAGGCTGCGGTCATACATCATGTGACAGCAGCGTGGTCAGTTGGCTGCCCAGGGTCATACATCATGTGACAGCAGCGTGGTCAGGAGGCTGGCTGGGGTCATACATCATGTGACAGCAGCATGGTCAGAAGGGCAGGCCAGGGTCATACACCATGTGACAGCAGCGTGGTCAGAAGGGCAGGCCGGAGTCTTACATCGTGTGACAGCAGCACGGTCAGGATTCAGGCAGCGGTGATACACCATGTGACAGCAGCGTGGTCAGGAGGCAGGCCGGGGTCATACATCATGTGACAGCAGCGTGGTCTGGAGGCTGGCCGGGGTCATACATCATGTGACAGCAGCGTAGTCAGGAGGCAGGCCGGGGTCATACATCATGTGACAGCAGCGTGGTCAGGAGGCAGGCCGGGTCATACATCATGTGGCAGCAGCGTAGTCAGGAGGCAGGCCGGGGTCATACATCATGTGACAGCAGTGTGGTCAGGAGGCAGGCCGGGTCATACATCATGTGACAGCAGCGTGGTCAGGAGGCAGGCCGCGGTCATACATCATGTGACAGCAGCGTGGTCAGGAGGCAGGCCGGGGTCATACATCATGTGACAGCAGCGTGGTCAGGAGGGCAGGCCGGGGTCATACACCATGTGACAGCAGTGTGGTCAGGATTCAGGCAGCGGTGATACACCATGTGACAGCAGCATGGTCAGGAGGCAGGCCGGGGTCATACACCGTGTGACAGCAGCGTGGTCAGAAGGGCAGGCCGAGGTCATACATCGTGTGACAGCAGCGTGGTCAGGATTCAGGCAGCGGTGATACACCATGTGACAGCAGCATGGTCAGGAGGCTGGCCGGGGTCATACACCATGTGACAGCAGCGTGATCAGGTGGCTGGCCACAGTCATACATTGTGTGACAGCAGCGTGGTCAGGAGGTAGGCCGAGGTCATACACCGTGTGACAGCAGCGTGGTCAGGAGGCTGGCCGGGGTCATACACCATGTGACAGCAGCATGGTCAGGTGGCTGGCCACAGTCATACATTGTGTGACAGCAGCGTGGTCAGGAGGTAGGCCGAGGTCATACACCGTGTGACAGCAGCGTGGTCAGAAGGGCAGGCCGGGGTCATACATCATGTGACAGCAGCATGGTCAGGAGGCAGGCCGGGGTCATACACTGTGTGACAGCAGCGTGGTCAGGAGGCAGGCCGCGGTCATACATCATGAGACAGCAGCATGGTCAGGAGGCAGGCCGCGGTCATACATCATGTGACAGCAGCATGGTCAGGAGGCAGGCCGTGGTCATACATCATGTGACAGCAGTGTGGTCAGTCGGCTGCCCTGGGTCATACACTGCGTGACAGCAGCGTGGTCAGGAGGGCAGACCAGGGTCATACATCATGTGACAGCAGCGTGGTCAGGAGGCAGGCCGCGGTCATACATCATGTGACAGCAGCGTGGTATGGGGGCTGGCCGGGGTCATACATCATGTGACAGCAGCGTGGTCAGGAGGCAGGCCGGGGTCATACATCATGTGACAGCAGCGTGGTCAGGAGGCAGGCCGGGGTCATACATCATGTGACAGCAGCGTGGTCAGGAGGCAGGCCGGGGTCATACATCATGTGACAGCAGCGTGGTCAGGAGGCAGGCCGGGGTCATACATCATGTGACAGCAGCGTGGTCAGGAGGCAGGCCGGGGTCATACATCATGTGACAGCAGCGTGGTCAGGAGACAGGACGGGGTCATACATCATGTGACAGCAGCGTGGTCAGGAGGCAGGCCGGGGTCATACATCATGTGACAGCAGCGTGGTCAGGAGGCAGGCCGGGGTCATACATCATGTGACAGCAGCGTGGTCAGGAGACAGGCCGGGGTCATACATCATGTGACAGCAGCGTGGTCAGGAGGCAGGCCGGGGTCATACATCATGTGACAGCAGCGTGGTCAGGAGGCAGGCCGGGGTCATACATCATGTGACAGCAGCGTGGTCAGGAGGCAGGCCGGGGTCATACATCATGTGACAGCAGCGTGGTCTGGAGGCTGGCCAGGGTCATACATCATGTGACAGCAGCGTGGTCAGGAGGCAGGCCGGGGTCATACATCATGTGACAGCAGCTTGGTCAGGAGGCAGGCCGGGGTCATACATCATGTGACAGCAGCGTGGTCAGGAGACAGGCCGGGGTCATACATCATGTGACAGCAGCATGGTCAGGAGGCAGGCCGGGGTCATACATTATGTGACAGCAGCGTGGTCAGAAGAGCAGGCCGGGGTCATACACCGTGTGAAAGCAACGTGGTCAGGAGGCTGGCCGGGGTCATACATCGTGTGACAGCAGCGTGGTCAGGATGCAGGCCGGGGTCATACACCATGACAGCAGCGTGGTCAGGAGGCTGGCCGGGGTTGGTACACCGTGTGACAGCAGCGTGGTCATACACTGTGTGACAGCAGCGTGGTCAGGGGGCAGGCCAGAGTCATACATCGTGACAGCAGCGTGGTCAGGATGCAGGTCGGGGTCATACATCATGTGACAGCAGCGTGGTCAGGATGCAGGCCGGAGTCATACACCATGACAGCAGCATGGTCAGGAGGCTGGCCGGGGTTAGTACACCGTGTGATAGGAGCGTGGTCATACACTGTGTGACAGCAGCGTGTCAGGGGGCAGGCCAGGGTCATACACCGTGACAGCAGGGTGGTCAGGAAGCTGGTCGGGGTTGGTACACCGTGTGGCAGCAGCATGGTCAGGAGGCAGGCCGGGGTCATACGTCATGTGAGAGCAGCATGGTCAGGGGGCAGGCCGGGGTCATACACCATGTGATAGTAGCGTGGTCAGGAGGCAGGCTGCGGTCATACATCATGTGACAGCAGCGTGGTCAGTTGGCTGCCCGGGGTCATACATCGTGTGACAGCAGCGTGGTCAGAAGGGCAGGCCGGGGTCATACATCATGTGACAGCAGCGTGGTCAGAAGGGCAGGCCGGGGTCATACGTCATGTGAGAGCAGCGTGGTCAGGGGGCAGGCCGGGGTCATACACCATGTGACAGTAGCGTGGTAAGGAGGCAGGCTGCGGTCATACATCATGTGACAGCAGCGTGGTCAGTTGGCTGCCCGGGGTCATTCATTGTGAGACAGCAGCGTGGTCAGGAGGCTGGCTGGGGTCATACATCATGTGACAGCAGCATGGTCAGAAGGGCAGGCCGGGGTCATACACCATGTGACAGCAGTGTGGTCAGAAGGGCAGGCCGGGGTCATACACCGTGTGACAGCAGCGTGGTCAGAAGGGCAGGCCGGGGTCATACATTGTGTGACAGCAGCGTGGTCAGGATTCAGGCAGCGGTGATACACCATGTGACAGCAGCGTGTTCAGGAGGCAGGCTGGGGTCATACATCATGTGACAGCAGCGTGGTCAGGAGGCAGGCCGGGGTCATACGTCATGTGAGAGCAGCGTGGTCAGGGGGCAGGCCAGGGTCATACACCATGTGACAGCAGCGTGGTCAGAAGGGCAGGCCGGGGTCATACATCGTGTGACAGCAGCGTGGTCAGGGGGCAGGCCGGGGTCATACATCATGTGACAGCAGCGTGTTCAGGAGGCAGGCCGGGTCATACATCATGTGACAGCAGCATTGTCAGGAGGAAGGCCGGGGTCATACATCATGTGACAAGAGTGTGGTCAGGAGGCAGGCCGGGGTCATACATCATGTGACAAGAGTGTGGTCAGGAGGCTGGCCGGGGTCATACACCATGTGACAGCAGCGTGGTCAGGAGGCAGGCCGGGGTCATACATCGTGTGACAACAGCGTGGTCAGGATTCAGGCAGCGGTGATACACCATGTGACAGCAGCATGGTCAGGAGGCAGGCTGGGTCATACATAATGTGACAACAGCGTGGTCAGGGGGCTGGCCACAGTCATACATCGTTTGACAGCAGCGTGGTCAGGAGGCTGGCCGGGGTCATACACCATGTCACAGCAGCGTGGTCAGGAGGCTGGCCGGGGTCATACACCGTGTGACAGCAGCGTGGTCAGAAGGGCAGGCCTGGGTCATACATCATGTGACAGCAGCGTGGTCAGGAGGCAGGCTGCGGTCATACATCATGAGACAGCAGCATGGTCAGGAGGCAGGCCACGGTCATACATCATGTAACAGCAGCATGGTCAGGAGGCAGGCCGTGGTCATACATCATGTGACAGCAGTGTGATCAGTCGGCTGCCCTGGGTCATACACCGCGTGACAGCAGTGTGGTCAGGAGGGCAGACCAGGGTCATACACCATGTGACAGCAGCGTGGTCTGGAGGCTGGCCAGGGTCATACATCATGTGACAGCAGCGTGTTCAGGAGGCAGGCCGGGTCATACATAATGTGACAACAGCGTGGTCAGGGGGCTGACAGGGGTCATACACAATGTGACAGCAGCGTGGTCAGGTGGCTGGCCACAGTCATACATCGTTTGACAGCAGCGTGGTCAGGAGGTAGGCCGAGGTCATACACCGTGTGGCAGCAGCGTGGTCAGGAGGCTGGCCGGGGTCATACACCATGTCACAGCAGCGTGGTCAGGAGGCTGGCCGGGGTTATACACCATGTGACAGCAGCGTGGTCAGAAGGGCAGGCCGGGGTCATACATCATGTGACAGCAGCGTGGTCAGGTGGCTGGCCACAGTCATACATCGTGTGACAGCAGTGAGGTCAGAAGGGCAGGCCGGGGTCATACATCATGTGACAGCAGCGTGGTCAGGTGGCTAGCCACAGTCATACATCGTGTGACAGCAGCGTGGTCAGGAGGCAGGCTGGGGTCATACACTGTGTGACAGCAGCGTGGTCAGGAGGCAGGCCGCGTCATACATCATGAGACAGCAGCATGGTCAGGAGGCAGGCCGTGGTCATACATCATGTGACAGCAGTGTGGTCAGTCGGCTGCCCTGGGTCATACACCGCGTGACAGCAGCATGGTCAGGAGGCAGGCCGGGGTCATACATCATGTGATAGCAGCGTGGTCAGGAGGGCAGGTCGGGGTCATACACCATATGACAGCAGCATGGTCAGGATTCAGGCAGCGGTGATACACCATGTGACAGCAGCGTGGTCAGGAGGCAGGCCGGGTCATACATAATGTGACAAGAGCGTGGTCAGGAGGCTGGCCGGGGTCATACACCGTGTGACAGCAGCGTGGTCAGAAGGGCAGGCCGGGGTCACACATCGTGTGACAGCAGCGTGGTCAGGATTCAGGCAGCGGTGATACACCATGTGACAGCAGCGTGGTCTGGAGGCAGGCCGAGGTCATACATCGTGTGACAGCAGCGTGGTCAGGATTCAGGCAGCGGTGATACACCATGTGACAGCAGCGTGGTCTGGAGGCTGGCCGGGGTCATACATCATGTGACAGCAGCGTGGTCAGGAGGCAGGCCGGGGTCATACATCATGTGACAGCTACGTGGTCAGGAGGCAGGCCAGGGTCATACATCATGTGACAGCAGCGTGGTCAGGAGGCAGGCCGGGGTCATACATCATGTGACAGCAGCGTAGTCAGGAGGCAGGCCGGGGTCATACATCATGTGACTGCAGCGTGGTCAGGAGGCAGGCCGGGTCATACATCATGTGACAGCAGCGTGGTCTGGAGGCTGGCCGGGGTCATACATCATGTGACAGCAGCGTGGTCAGGATGCAGGTCGGGGTCATACATCATGTGACAGCAGCATGGTCAGGAGGCAGGCCGGGGTCATACACAGTGACAGCAGCGTGGTCAGGAGGCTGGCGGGGGTTGGTACACCGTGTGACAGCAGCGTGGTCATACACTGTGTGACAGCAGCGTGGTCAGGGGGCAGGCCAGGGTCATACACCGTGACAGCAGGGTGGTCAGGAAGCTGGTCAGGGTTGGTACACCGTGTGGCAGCAGCGTGGTCAGGAGGCAGGCCGGGGTCATACGTCATGTGAGAGCAGCGTGGTCAGGGGGCAGGCCGGGGTCATACACCATGTGACAGTAGCGTGGTAAGGAGGCAGGCTGCGGTCATACATCATGTGACAGCAACGTGGTCAGTTGGCTGCCCGGGGTCATACATCGTGTGACAGCAGCGTGGTCAGGAGGCTGGCTGGGGTCATACATCATGTGACAGCAGCATGGTCAGAAGGGCAGGCCGGGGTCATACACCATGTGACAGCAGCGTGGTCAGAAGGGCAGGCCGGGGTCATACATCGTGTGACAGCAGCGTGGTCAGGATTCAGGCAGCGGTGATACACCATGTGACAGCAGCGTGGTCAGGAGGCAGGCTGGGGTCATACATCATGTGACAGCAGCGTGGTCTGGAGGCTGGCCGGGGTCATACATCATGTGACAGCAGCGTGTTCAGGAGGCAGGCCGGGTCATACATCATGTGACAGCAGCGTTGTCAGGAGGAAGGCCGCGGTCATACATCATGTGACAGCAGCGTGGTCAGGAGGCAGGCCGGGGTCATACATCATGTGACAGCAGTATTATCAGGAGGCAGGCCGGGGTCATACAAAATGTGACAGCAGCGTGGTCAGGAGGGCAGGCCGGGGTCATACATCGTGTGACAACAGCGTGGTCAGGATTCAGGCAGCGGTGATACACCATGTGACAGCAGCGTGGTCTGGAGGCAGGCCGAGGTCATACATCGTGTGACAGCAGCGTGGTCAGGATTCAGGCAGCGGTGATACACCATGTGACAGCAGCGTGGTCTGGAGGCTGGCCGGGGTCATACATCATGTGACAGCAGCGTGGTCTGGAGGCTGGCCAGGGTCATACATCATGTGACTGCAGCGTGGTCAGGAGGCAGGCCGGGTCATACATCATGTGACAGCAGCGTGGTCAGGAGGCTGGCCGGGGTCATACATCATGTGACAGCAGCATGGTCAGGATGCAGGCCGGGGTCATACACCCTGACAGCAGCGTGGTCAGGAGGCTGGCCGGGGTTGGTACACCGTGTGACAGCAGCGTGGTCATACACTGCGTGACAGCAGCGTGGTCAGGGGGCAGGCCAGGGTCATACACCGTGACAGCAGGGTGGTCAGGAAGCTGGTCGGGGTTGGTACACCGTGTGGCAGCAGCGTGGTCAGGAGGCAGGTCGGGGTCATACGTCATGTGAGAGCAGCGTGGTCAGGGGGCAGGCCGGGGTCATACACCATGTGACAGTAGCGTGGTAAGGAGGCAGGCTGTAGTCATACATCATGTGACAGCAGCGTGGTCAGTTGGCTGCCCGGGGTCATACATCGTGTGACAGCAGCGTGGTCAGGAGGCTGGCTGGGGTCATACATCATGTGACAGCAGCGTGGTCAGGAGGCAGGCCGGGTCATACATCATGTGACAGCAGCGTAGTCAGGAGGCAGGCCGGGGCCATACACCATGTGATAGCAGCGTGGTCAGGAGGGCAGATCGGGGTCATACACCATATGACAGCAGCATGGTCAGGATTCAGGCAGCGGTGATACACCATGTGACAGCAGCGTGGTCAGGAGGCTGGTCGGGGTCATACATGTGACAGCAGCGTGGTCAGGAGGCAGGCCGGGGTCATACATCATGTGACAACAGCGTGGTCAGGAGGCTGGTCGGGGTCATACACCGTGTGACAGCAGCGTGGTCAGAAGGGCAGGCTGGGGTCATACATCGTGTGACAGCAGCATGGTCAGGAGGCAGGCCGGGTCATACATAATGTGACAACAGCGTGGTCAGGAGGCTGGCTGGGGTCATACACAATGTGACAGCAGCGTGGTCAGGTGGCTGGCCACAGTCATACATCGTTTGACAGCAGCGTGGTCAGGAGGTAGGCCGAGGTCATACACCGTGTGGCAGCAGCATGGTCAGGAGGCTGGCCGGGGTCATACACCATGTCACAGCAGCGTGGTCAGGAGGCTGGCCGGGGTCATACACCGTGTGACAGCAGCGTGGTCAGAAGGGCAGGCCGGGGTCATACATCATGTGACAGCAGCGTGGTCAGGTGGCTGGCCACAGTCATACAGCAGCGTGGTCAGGATGCAGGCTGGGGTCATACACTGTGTGACAGCAGCGTGGTCAGGAAGCAGGCTGCAGTCATACATCATGAGACAGCAGCATGGTCAGGAGGCAGGCCGCGGTCATACATCATGTGACAGCAGCATGGTCAGGAGGCAGGCCGTGGTCATACATCATGTGACAGCAGTGTGGTCAGTCGGCTGCCCTGGCTCATACACCGCGTGACAGCAGCGTGGTCAGGAGGGCAGACCAGGGTCATACATCATGTGACAGCAGCGTGGTCAGGAGGCAGGCCGGGGCCATACATCATGTGACAGCAGCGTGGTCAGGAGGCAGGCCGGGGCCATACATCATGTGACAGCTGCGTGGTCAGGAGGCAGGCCGGGGTCATACACCGTGTGACAGCAGCGTGGTCAGAAGGGCAGGCTGGGGTCATACATCGTGTGACAGCAGCGTGGTCAGGATTCAGGCAGCGGTGATACACCATGTGACAGCAGCATGGTCAGGAGGCAGGCCGGGTCATACATAATGTGACAACAGCGTGGTCAGGAGGCTGGCTGGGGTCATACACAATGTGACAGCAGCGTGGTCAGGTGGCTGGCCACAGTCATACATCGTTTGACAGCAGCGTGGTCAGGAGGTAGGCCGAGGTCATACACCGTGTGGCAGCAGCATGGTCAGGAGGCTGGCCGGGGTCATACACCATGTCACAGCAGCGTGGTCAGGAGGCTGGCCGGGGTCATACACCGTGTGACAGCAGCGTGGTCAGAAGGGCAGGCCGGGGTCATACATCATGTGACAGCAGCGTGGTCAGGTGGCTGGCCACAGTCATACAGCAGCGTGGTCAGGATGCAGGCTGGGGTCATACACTGTGTGACAGCAGCGTGGTCAGGAAGCAGGCTGCAGTCATACATCAGGAGACAGCAGCATGGTCAGGAGGCAGGCCGCGGTCATACATCATGTGACAGCAGCATGGTCAGGAGGGCAGACCAGGGTCATACATCATGTGACAGCAGCGTGGTCAGGAGGCAGGCCGGGGCCATACATCATGTGACAGCAGCGTGGTCAGGAGGCAGGCCGGGGCCATACATCATGTGACAGCTGCGTGGTCAGGAGGCAGGCCGGGGTCATACATCATGTGACAGCAGCGTGGTCAGGAGGCAGGCCGTGGTCATACATCATGTGACAGCAGTGTGGTCAGTCGGCTGCCCTGGCTCATACACCGCGTGAAAGCAGCGTGGTCAGGAGGGCAGACCAGGGTCATACATCATGTGACAGCAGCGTGGTCAGGAGCCAGGCCGGGGCCATACATCATGTGACAGCAGCGTGGTCAGGAGGCAGGCCGGGGCCATACATCATGTGACAGCTGCGTGGTCAGGAGGCAGGCCGGGGTCATACATCATGTGACAGCAGCGTGGTCAGGAGGCAGGCCGGGGCCATACATCATGTGACAGCTGCGTGGTCAGGAGGCAGGCCGGGGTCATACATCATGTAACAGCAGCGTGGTCAGGAGGCAGGCCGAGGTCATACATCGTGTGACAGCAGTGTGGTCAGGATTCAGGCAGCGGTGATACACCATGTGACAGCAGCGTGGTCTGGAGGCTGGCCGGGGTCATACATGTGACAGCAGCGTGGTCAGGAGGCAGGCTGGGGTCATACATCATGTGACAGCTGAGTGGTCAGGAGGCAGGCCAGGGTCATACATCATGTGACAGCAGCGTGGTCAGGAGGCAGGCCGGGGTCATACATCGTGTGACAGCAGCGTGGTCAGGAGGGTAGACCAGGGTCATACATCGTGTGACAGCAGCGTGGTCAGGAGGCAGGCCAGGGTCATACATCGTGTGACAGCAGCGTGGTCGGGAGGCAGGCCGGGGTCATACATCATGTGACAGCAGCGTGGTCGGGAGGCAGGCCAGGGTCATACATCGTGTGACAGCAGCGTGGTCGGGAGGCAGGCCGGGGTCATACATCGTGTGACAGCAGCGTGGTCAGGAGGGTAGACCAGGGTCATACATCGTGTGACAGCAGCGTGGTCAGGAGGCAGGCCGGGGTCATACATCGTGTGACAGCAGCGTGGTCGGGAGGCAGGCCGGGGTCATACATCGTGTGACAGCTGCGTGGTCAGGAGGCAGGCCGGGGTCATACATCATGTGACAGCAGCGTGGTCAGGAGGCAGGCCGAGGTCATACATCGTGTGACAGCAGTGTGGTCAGGATTCAGGCAGCGGTGATACACCATGTGACAGCAGCGTGGTCTGGAGGCTGGCCGGGGTCATACATGTGACAGCAGCGTGGTCAGGAGGCAGGCCGGGGTCATACATCATGTGACAGCTGCGTGGTCAGGAGGCAGGCCAGGGTCATACATCATGTGACAGCAGCGTGGTCCGGAGGCAGGCCGGGGTCATACATCGTGTGACAGCAGCGTGGTCAGGAGGGTAGACCAGGGTCATACATCGTGTGACAGCAGCGTGGTCGGGAGGCAGGCCAGGGTCATACATCGTGTGACAGCAGCGTGGTCGGGAGGCAGGTCGGGGTCATACATCATGTGACAGCAGCGTGGTCGGGAGGCAGGCCAGGGTCATACATCGTGTGACAGCAGCGTGGTCGGGAGGCAGGCCGGGGTCATACATCGTGTGACAGCAGCGTGGTCAGGAGGGTAGACCAGGGTCATACATCGTGTGACAGCAGCGTGGTCAGGAGGCAGGCCGGGGTCATACATCATGTGACAGCAGCGTGGTCGGGAGGCAGGCCGGGGTCATACATCGTGTGACAGCTGCGTGGTCAGGAGGCAGGCCGGGGTCATACATCATGTGACAGCAGCATGGTCAGGAGGCAGGCCGAGGTCATACATCGTGTGACAGCAGTGTGGTCAGGATTCAGGCAGCGGTGATACACCATGTGACAGCAGCGTGGTCTGGAGGCTGGCCGGGGTCATACATGTGACAGCAGCGTGGTCAGGAGGCAGGCCGGGGTCATACATCATGTGACAGCTGCGTGGTCAGGAGGCAGGCCAGGGTCATACATCATGTGACAGCAGCGTGGTCAGGAGGCAGGCCGGGGTCATACATCGTGTGACAGCAGCGTGGTCAGGAGGGTAGACCAGGGTCATACATCGTGTGACAGCAGCGTGGTCGGGAGGCAGGCCAGGGTCATACATCGTGTGACAGCAGCGTGGTCGGGAGGCAGGCCGGGGTCATACATCATGTGACAGCAGCGTGGTCGGGAGGCAGGCCAGGGTCATACATCGTGTGACAGCAGCGTGGTCGGGATGCAGGTCGGTATCATGTGACAGCAGCATGGTCAGGATGCAGGCCGGGGTCATACACCGTGACAGCAGCGTGGTCAGGAGGCTGGCCGGGGTTGGTACACCGTATGACAGCAGCGTGGTCATACACTGTGTGACAGCAGCGTGGTCAGGGGGCAGGCCAGGGTCATACACCGTGACAGCAGGGTGGTCAGGAAGCTGGTCGGGGTTGGTACACCGTGTGGCAGCAGCGTGGTCAGGAGGCAGGCCGGGGTCATACGTCATGTGAGAGCAGCGTGGTCAGGGGGCAGGCCGGAGTCATACACCATGTGATAAGTAGCGTGGTTAGGAGGCAGGCTGCGGTCATACATCATGTGACAGCAGCGTGGTCAGTTGGCTGCCCGGGGTCATACATCGTGTGACAGCAGCGTGGTCAGGAGGCTGGCTGGGGTGTATACATCATGTGACAGCAGCGTGGTCAGGAGGCAGGCTGGGGTCATACATTATGTGACAGCAGCGTGGTCTGGAGGCTGGCCGGGGTCATATATCATGTGACAGCAGCGTGTTCAGGAGGCAGGCCGGGGTCATACATCGTGTGACAGCAGCGTGGTCAGGATTCAGGCAGCGGTGATACACCATGTGACAGCAGCGTGGTCAGGAGGCAGGCTGGGGTCATACATTATGTGACAGCAGCGTGGTCTGGAGGCTGGCCGGGGTCATATATCATGTGACAGCAGCGTGTTCAGGAGGCAGGCCGGGTCATACATCATGTTACAGCAGCATGGTCAGGAGGCAGGCCGGGGTCATACATCATGTGATAGCAGTATTATCAGGAGGCAGGCCGGGGTCATACACCATGTGACAGCAGCGTGGTCAGGAGAGCAGGTCGGGGTCATACACCATTTGACAGCAGCATGGTCAGGATTCAGGCAGCGGTGATACACCATGTGACAGCAGCGTGGTCAGGAGGCAGGCCGGGTCATACATAATGTGACAAGAGCGTGGTCAGGAGGCTGGCCGGGGTCATACACCGTGTGACAGCAGCGTGGTCAGGAGGCTGGCTGGGGTGTATACATCATGTGACAGCAGCGTGGTCAGGAGGCAGGCTGGGGTCATACATTATGTGACAGCAGCGTGGTCTGGAGGCTGGCCGGGGTCATATATCATGTGACAGCAGCGTGTTCAGGAGGCAGGCCGGGGTCATACATCGTGTGACAGCAGCGTGGTCAGGATTCAGGCAGCGGTGATACACCATGTGACAGCAGCGTGGTCAGGAGGCAGGCTGGGGTCATACATTATGTGACAGCAGCGTGGTCTGGAGGCTGGCCGGGGTCATATATCATGTGACAGCAGCGTGTTCAGGAGGCAGGCCGGGTCATACATCATGTGACAGCAGCATGGTCAGGAGGCAGGCCGGGGTCATACATCATGTGATAGCAGTATTATCAGGAGGCAGGCCGGGGTCATACACCATGTGACAGCAGCGTGGTCAGGAGAGCAGGTCGGGGTCATACACCATATGACAGCAGCATGGTCAGGATTCAGGCAGCGGTGATACACCATGTGACAGCAGCGTGGTCAGGAGGCAGGCCGGGTCATACATAATGTGACAAGAGCGTGGTCAGGAGGCTGGCCGGGGTCATACACCGTGTGACAGCAGCGTGGTCAGAAGGGCAGGCCGGGGTCACACATCGTGTGACAGCAGCGTGGTCAGGATTCAGGCAGCGGTGATACACCATGTGACAGCAGCGTGGTCTGGAGGCAGGCCGAGGTCATACATCGTGTGACAGCAGCGTGGTCAGGATTCAGGCAGCGGTCATACACCATGTGACAGCAGCGTGGTCTGGAGGCTGGCCGGGGTCATACATCATGTGACAGCAGCGTGGTCAGGAGGCAGGCCGGGGTCATACATCATGTGACAGCTACGTGGTCAGGAGGCAGGCCAGGGTCATACATCATGTGACAGCAGCGTGGTCAGGAGGCAGGCCGGGGTCATACATCATGTGACAGCAGCGTAGTCAGGAGGCAGGCCGGGGTCATACATCATGTGACTGCAGCGTGGTCAGGAGGCAGGCCGGGTCATACATCATGTGACAGCAGCGTGGTCAGGAGGCTGGCCGGGGTCATACATCGTGTGACAGCAGCGTGGTCAGTATGCAGGTCGGGGTCATACATCATGTGACAGCAGCATGGTCAGGATGCAGGCCGGGGTCATACACCGTGACAGCAGCGTGGTCAGGAGGCTGGCCGGGGTTGGTACACCGTGTGACAGCAGCGTGGTCATACACTGTGTGACAGCAGCGTGGTCAGGGGGCAGGCCAGGGTCATACACCGTGACAGCAGGGTGGTCAGGAAGCTGGTCAGGGTTGGTACACCGTGTGGCAGCAGCGTGGTCAGGAGGCAGGCCGGGGTCATACGTCATGTGACAGTAGCGTGGTCAGGAGGCAGGCTGCGGTCATACATCATGTGACAGCAACGTGGTCAGTTGGCTGCCCGGGGTCATACATCGTGTGACAGCAGCGTGGTCAGGAGGCTGGCTGGGGTCATACATCATGTGACAGCAGCATGGTCAGAAGGGCAGGCCGGGGTCATACACCGTGTGACAGCAGCGTGGTCAGAAGGGCAGGCCGGGGTCATACATCGTGTGACAGCAGCGTGGTCAGGATTCAGGCAGCGGTGATACACCATGTGACAGCAGCGTCGTCAGGAGGCAGGCTGGGGTCATACATCATGTGACAGCAGCGTGGTCTGGAGGCTGGCCGGGGTCATACATCATGTGACAACAGCGTGTTCAGGAGGCAGGCCGGGTCATACATCATGTGACAGCAGCGTGGTCAGGAGGCAGGCCGGGGTCATACATCATGTGACAGCAGTATTATCAGGAGGCAGGCCGGGGTCATACACCATGTGACAGCAGCGTGGTCAGGAGGGCAGGTCGGGGTCATACACCATATGACAGCAGCATGGTCAGGATTCAGGCAG
This sequence comes from Lithobates clamitans, assembly GCA_037952925.1. Lineage (NCBI taxonomy): Eukaryota > Metazoa > Chordata > Amphibia > Anura > Ranidae > Lithobates > Lithobates clamitans. Next base: position 60,377 of record JBBGZY010001768.1, read on the forward strand.
CGGTGATACACCATGTGACAGCAGCGTGGTGAGGAGGCAGGCCGGGTCATACATAATGTGACAAGAGCGTGGTCATGAGGCTGGCCGGGGTCATACACCGTGTGACAGCCGCGTGGTCAGAAGGGCAGGCCGGGGTCATACATCGTGTGACAACAGCGTGGTCAGGATTCAGGCAGCGGTGATACACCATGTGACAGCAGCGTGGTCTGGAGGCAGGCCGAGGTCATACATCGTGTGACAGCAGCGTGGTCAGGATTCAGGCAGCGGTGATACACCATGTGACAGCAGCGTGGTCTGGAGGCTGGCCGGGGTCATACATCATGTGACAGCAGCGTGGTCAGGAGGCAGGCCGGGGTCATACATCATGTGACAGCTGCATGGTCAGGAGGCAGGCCGGGGTCATACATCATGTGACAGCAGCGTGGTCAGGATTCAGGCAGCGGTGATACACCATGTGACAGCAGCGTAGTCAGTAGGCAGGCCGGGGTCATACATCATGTGACTGCAGCGTGGTCAGGAGGCAGGCCGGGTCATACATCATGTGACAGCAGCGTGGTCAGGAGGCTGGTCGGGGTCATACATCATGTGACAGCAGCATGGTCAGGATGCAGGCCGGGGTCATACACCCTGACAGCAGCGTGGTCAGGAGGCTGGCCGGGGTTGGTACACCGTGTGACAGCAGCGTGGTCATACACTGTGTGACAGCAGCGTGGTCAGGGGGCAGGCCAGGGTCATACACCGTGACAGCAGGGTGGTCAGGAAGCTGGTCGGGGTTGGTACACCGTGTGGCAGCAGCGTGGTCAGGAGGCAGGCCGGGGTCATACGTCATGTGAGAGCAGCGTGGTCAGGGGGCAGGCCGGGGTCATACACCATGTGACAGTAGCGTGGTAAGGAGGCAGGCTGTAGTCATACATCATGTGACAGCAGCGTGGTCAGTTGGCTGCCCGGGGTCATACATCGTGTGACAGCAGCGTGGTCAGGAGGCTGGCTGGGGTCATACATCATGTGACAGCAGCGTGGTCAGGAGGCAGGCCGGGTCATACATCATGTGACAGCAGCGTAGTCAGGAGGCAGGCCGGGGCCATACACCATGTGACAGCAGCGTGGTCAGGAGGGCAGATCGGGGTCATACACCATATGACAGCAGCATGGTCAGGATTCAGGCAGCGGTGATACACCATGTGACAGCAGCGTGGTCAGGAGGCTGGTCGGGGTCATACATGTGACAGCAGCGTGGTCAGGAGGCAGGCCGGGGTCATACATCATGTGACAACAGCGTGGTCAGGAGGCTGGTCGGGGTCATACACCGTGTGACAGCAGCGTGGTCAGAAGGGCAGGCTGGGGTCATACATCGTGTGACAGCAGCGTGGTCAGGATTCAGGCAGCGGTGATACACCATGTGACAGCAGCATGGTCAGGAGGCAGGCCGGGTCATACATAATGTGACAACAGCGTGGTCAGGAGGCAGGCCACAGTCATACATCGTTTGACAGCAGCGTGGTCAGGAGGTAGGCCGAGGTCATACACGTGTGGCAGCAGCATGGTCAGGAGGCTGGCCGGGGTCATACACCATGTCACAGCAGCGTGGTCAGGAGGCTGGCCGGGGTCATACACCGTGTGACAGCAGCGTGGTCAGAAGGGCAGGCCGGGGTCATACATCATGTGACAGCAGCGTGGTCAGGTGGCTGGCCACAGTCATGCATCGTTTGACAGCAGCGTGGTCAGGAGGTAGGCCGAGGTCATACACGTGTGGCAGCAGCATGGTCAGGAGGCTGGCCGGGGTCATACACCATGTCACAGCAGCGTGGTCAGGAGGCTGGCCGGGGTCATACACCGTGTGACAGCAGCGTGGTCAGAAGGGCAGGCCGGGGTCATACATCATGTGACAGCAGCGTGGTCAGGTGGCTGGCCACAGTCATACAGCAGCGTGGTCAGGATGCAGGCTGGGGTCATACACTGTGTGACAGCAGCGTGGTCAGGAAGCAGGCTGCAGTCATACATCATGAGACAGCAGCATGGTCAGGAGGCAGGCCGCGGTCATACATCATGTGACAGCAGCATGGTCAGGAGGCAGGCCGTGGTCATACATCATGTGACAGCAGTGTGGTCAGTCGGCTGCCCTGGCTCATACACCGCGTGACAGCAGCGTGGTCAGGAGGGCAGACCAGGGTCATACATCATGTGACAGCAGCGTGGTCAGGAGGCAGGCCGGGGCCATACATCATGTGACAGCAGCGTGGTCAGGAGGCAGGCCGGGGCCATACATCATGTGACAGCTGCGTGGTCAGGAGGCAGGCCGGGGTCATACACCGTGTGACAGCAGCGTGGTCAGAAGGGCAGGCTGGGGTCATACATCGTGTGACAGCAGCGTGGTCAGGATTCAGGCAGCGGTGATACACCATGTGACAGCAGCATGGTCAGGAGGCAGGCCGGGTCATACATAATGTGACAACAGCGTGGTCAGGAGGCTGGCTGGGGTCATACACAATGTGACAGCAGCATGGTCAGGTGGCTGGCCACAGTCATACATCGTTTGACAGCAGCGTGGTCAGGAGGTAGGCCGAGGTCATACACCGTGTGGCAGCAGCATGGTCAGGAGGCTGGCCGGGGTCATACACCATGTCACAGCAGCGTGGTCAGGAGGCTGGCCGGGGTCATACACCGTGTGACAGCAGCGTGGTCAGAAGGGCAGGCCGGGGGCATACATCATGTGACAGCAGCGTGGTCAGGTGGCTGGCCACAGTCATACAGCAGCGTGGTCAGGATGCAGGCTGGGGTCATACACTGTGTGACAGCAGCGTGGTCAGGAAGCAGGCTGCAGTCATACATCATGAGACAGCAGCATGGTCAGGAGGCAGGCCGCGGTCATACATCATGTGACAGCAGCATGGTCAGGAGGGCAGACCAGGGTCATACATCATGTGACAGCAGCGTGGTCAGGAGGCAGGCCGGGGCCATACATCATGTGACAGCAGAGTGGTCAGGAGGCAGGCCGGGGCCATACATCATGTGACAGCTGCGTGGTCAGGAGGCAGGCCGGGGTCATACATCATGTGACAGCAGCGTGGTCAGAAGGCAGGCCGTGGTCATACATCATGTGACAGCAGTGTGGTCAGGAGGCTGCCCTGGCTCATACACCGCGTGACAGCAGCGTGGTCAGGAGGGCAGACCAGGGTCATACATCATGTGACAGCAGCGTGGTCAGGAGGCAGGCCGGGGCCATACATCATGTGACAGCAGCGTGGTCAGGAGGCAGGCCGGGGCCATACATCATGTGACAGCTGCGTGGTCAGGAGGCAGGCCGGGGTCATACATCATGTGACAGCAGCGTGGTCAGGAGGCAGGCCGGGGCCATACATCATGTGACAGCTGCGTGGTCAGGAGGCAGGCCGGGGTCATACATCATGTGACAGCAGCGTGGTCAGGAGGCAGGCCGAGGTCATACATCGTGTGACAGCAGTGTGGTCAGGATTCAGGCAGCGGTGATACACCATGTGACAGCAGTGTGGTCTGTAGGCTGGCCGGGGTCATACATGTGACAGCAGCGTGGTCAGGAGGCAGGCCGGGGTCATACATCATGTGACAGCTGAGTGGTCAGGAGGCAGGCCAGGGTCATACATCATGTGACAGCAGCGTGGTCAGGAGGCAGGCCGGGGTCATACATCATGTGACAGCAGCGTGGTCAGGAGGCAGGCCGGGGTCATACATCGTGTGACAGCAGCGTGGTCAGGAGGGTAGACCAGGGTCATACATCGTGTGACAGCAGCGTGGTTAGGAGGCAGGCCAGGGTCATACATCGTGTGACAGCAGCGTGGTCGGGAGGCAGGCCGGGGTCATACATCATGTGACAGCAGCGTGGTCGGGAGGCAGGCCAGGGTCATACATCGTGTGACAGCAGCGTGGTCGGGAGGCAGGCCGGGGTCATACATCGTGTGACAGCAGCGTGGTCAGGAGGGTAGACCAGGGTCATACATCGTGTGACAGCAGCGTGGTCAGGAGGCAGGCCGGGGTCATACATCGTGTGACAGCAGCGTGGTCGGGAGGCAGGCCGGGGTCATACATTGTGTGACAGCTGCGTGGTCAGGAGGCAGGCCGGGGTCATACATCATGTGACAGCAGCGTGGTCAGGAGGCAGGCCGAGGTCATACATCGTGTGACAGCAGTGTGGTCAGGATTCAGGCAGCGGTGATACACCATGTGACAGCAGCGTGGTCTGGAGGCTGGCCGGGGTCATACATGTGACAGCAGCGTGGTCAGGAGGCAGGCCAGGGTCATACATCATGTGACAGCAGCGTGGTCAGGAGGCAGGCCGGGGTCATACATCGTGTGACAGCAGCGTGGTCAGGAGGGTAGACCAGGGTCATACATCGTGTGACAGCAGCGTGGTCGGGAGGCAGGCCAGGGTCATACATCGTGTGACAGCAGCGTGGTCGGGAGGCAGGCCGGGGTCATACATCGTGTGACAGCAGCGTGGTCGGGAGGCAGGCCGGGGTCATACATCGTGTGACAGCAGCGTGGTCAGGAGGCAGGCCGGGGTCATACATCGTGTGACAGCAGCGTGGTCAGGAGGCAGGCCGGGGTCATACATCATGTGACAGCAGCGTGGTCAGGAGGCAGGCCGGGGTCATACATCATGTGACAGCAGCGTGGTCAGGAGGCAGGCCGGGGTCATACATCATGTGACAGCAGCTGGGTCAGGAGGCAGGCCGGGGTCATACATCATGTGACAGCAGCTGGGTCAGGAGGCAGGCCGGGGTCATACATCATGTGACAGCAGCGTGGTCAGGAGGGTAGACCAGGGTCATACATCGTGTGACAGCAGCGTGGTCAGGAGGCAGGCCGGGGTCATACATTGTGTGACAGCAGCGTGGTCGGGAGGCAGGCCGGGGTCATACATTGTGTGACAGCTGCGTGGTCAGGAGGCAGGCCGGGGTCATACATCATGTGACAGCAGCGTGGTCAGGAGGCAGGCCGGGGTCATACATCATGTGACAGCAGCGTGGTCAGGAGGCAGGCCGAGGTCATACATCGTGTGACAGCAGTGTGGTCAGGATTCAGGCAGCGGTGATACACCATGTGACAGCAGCGTGGTCTGGAGGCTGGCCGGGGTCATACATGTGACAGCAGCGTGGTCAGGAGGCAGGCCAGGGTCATACATCATGTGACAGCAGCGTGGTCAGGAGGCAGGCCGGGGTCATACATCGTGTGACAGCAGCGTGGTCAGGAGGGTAGACCAGGGTCATACATCGTGTGACAGCAGCGTGGTCGGGAGGCAGGCCAGGGTCATACATCGTGTGACAGCAGCGTGGTCGGGAGGCAGGCCGGGGTCATACATCGTGTGACAGCAGCGTGGTCGGGAGGCAGGCCGGGGTCATACATCGTGTGACAGCAGCGTGGTCAGGAGGCAGGCCGGGGTCATACATCGTGTGACAGCAGCGTGGTCAGGAGGCAGGCCGGGGTCATACATCATGTGACAGCAGCGTGGTCAGGAGGCAGGCCGGGGTCATACATCATGTGACAGCAGCGTGGTCAGGAGGCAGGCCGGGGTCATACATCATGTGACAGCAGCGTGGTCAGAAGGGCAGACCAGGGTCATACATCGTGTGACAGCAGCGTGGTCAGGAGGCAGGCCGGGGTCATACATCGTGTGACAGCAGCGTGGTCAGGAGGCAGGCCGGGGTCATACATACAGTAATAATAGTGGTCACTAAATATAGTTTCTCCAATACTCTTACTATATATAGTCATCCCTATTATACTTTGATTTTAGATACAACTATCTGTATTTCTGGTGCAGCCAATAGGGTGCTTCTTGTGGATGTCTGTTTGACTCACCCAGGGGGCTCACTTGTTTGGTGGGGGGCTTGTGCATTCCAGCTCCATTTTTGGGATCTTCCATTGTTCTATGTGCTTGTTCTATTGTTCATGTGTTGTATACTGTTCACAGCCATTGCTATATTGTGATATGCTATATGAAATGAACGGTTTCTTCTTATGACTACCAGTGATTGTATTTGATTCCAGAAAAAGGAAAAATCACCCAGAAAAAACTTTCCCTGAAGAAGTAATAATTCCAATGTCGAGACGTGTCCAGGAAAGCCATACGGACTGACCACAGTACATCTTTGGCAGTACCTGGGTATACTTGACAATATTGGGTTAGATTACACAATGTATTTTTGAACGGTGTATATTATCTTGATTATATATTGTTTTTATGCACTTTATTTGCTATTAGGGTTGTATTGCCCCTTTTCTCTTTTTTATACCTATATTAATAAAAGTCTCATTACTTATTTTTAAAGAAACTTACTCTCACCCTACTTTCTGTCCTAAAAGTCCAAAGGGGTTACAATGTATCTGCATGTCATGCACAGAAGTTTCTGAGGTTATTTTGGATGTCGGAGCCCCATACACCCCATCCCAAACATTATCTCTATGCTCACTTTACTGCACCTACCCCACACCGCATCACTCTGCTCTGCATGCGCTGCTGTGTGTTTTCTATACTTTATATGCTTCATACTGCTAATAGGGGAAAGTTACCCAAACCCCTCAGATCTCCTCCCTGTTTAATAATCCGGCACACTTTCGATAGTAAATGATAAAACAATGACTGGTGAGACAATATTTATTTAATTTAATGTCAGTAATAACTCTCCAAATAAGACTGCTGTAAAAAGAAATATTGATGGGCTTCCTGTGTCAGGGAACCAGTGAGATGTGCGGCCCCTGGAAGGTCCAAGGTAGGTGTGAATGGGTTAATGGAGATCCTTTTCACAGGTAAGTTAATGAATGGGATGACACCGGGAAAAAGTCTCTGAGGAATCGGAGGGAGGGAGACACCTGAAAGAGAAAACGAGGTCAAAACACGTCTGATCACAATATGTCTGCAGCATCTAACCCTAAGACTACAACCTACCTAAAATCAACAGGAGAATGATTCATTGTTAGTTTGGGGGTGCTAATACTAATACAAGGGTACAAGGCACAGCCCATAAACCTGGGGTGACAATTCCTCAAATTGACTATTTCTCATGTGATTGGTTAAGGTTAGTCTATAGTAAAAGACAGATGTCTACAGGCAGGCTCTGGAAACACTGATCAGGACTTCTCTGATATTATATTGCAGGAGATGGAAAAAGATTTATACAAGAAAGCCAAACTTCTCACATTAAAAATGACACTCACTCAATAATACTTCCCAACAAGAAATGTGCCCACTAACAAAATCACTCATCACTTAGCGGCTCCCATTTATTAGCTTTACATGAAGTTATGAAGACCTGTTTTTCACAACATGGACCATAATCTATGACCCAAAAGTCACACCCCAAGATCAACAAGTAAGAAAATACAGGAGATTATCTACAACCAGGAGATTGGGGGCAACGATCCATGACAAGGTGGGCATAGAAATCAAACCAGGAGATGGAGGATGGCAATCTATGATCAAGAGATCAGGGAGACGATCACAACCATGAGATGGAGGGTGACAATCTATGTCCATGTGATCCGCATACAGAAGATTAATATGATCCTTGACCAGGAGCAATGATCTGTGACCAGGTGATCAGGGGCAATGATCTGTGACCAGGAGATCAGGGGCAATGATCTGTGACCAGGAGATCAGGAGCAATGATCTGTGACCAGGTGATCAGGGGCAATGATCTGTGACCAGGTGATCAGAGGCAATGATCTGTGACCAGGAAATCAGGGGCAATGGTCTGTGACCAGGAGATCAGGGGCAATGATCTGTGATCAGGAGATCAGGGGCAATGATCTGTGACCAGGTGATCAGAGGCAATGATCTGTGACCAGGAAATCAGGGGCAATGGTCTATGACCAGGAGATCAGGGGCAATGATCTGTGACCAGGTGATCAGGGGCAATGATCTGTGATCAGGAGATCAGGGGCAATGATCTGTGATCAGGAGATCAGGGGCAATGATCTGTGATCAGGTGATCAGGGGCAATGATCTGTGACCAGGTGATCAGGTGATCAGGGGCAATGATCTGTGACCAGGAGATCAGGAGCAATGATCTGTGACCAGGAGATCAAGGGCAATGATCTGTGACCAGGAGATCAGGGGCAATGATCTGTGACCAGGAGATCAGGGGCAATGATCTGTGACCAGGAGATCAGGGGCAATGATCTGTGATCAGGTGATCAGGGGCAATGATCTGTGACCAGGTGATCAGGTGATCAGGGGCAATGATCTGTGACCAGGAGATCAGGAGCAATGATCTGTGACCAGGAGATCAGGGGCAATGATCTGTGACCAGGAGATCAGGGGCAATGATCTGTGACCAGGAGATCAGGGGCAATGATCTGTGACCAGGAGATCAGGGGCAATGATCTGTGACCAGGAGATCAGGGGCAATGATCTGTGACCAGGAGATCAGGGGCAATGATCTGTGACCAGGAGATCAGGGGCAATGATCTGTGACCAGGTGATCAGGTGATCAGGAGCAATGATCTGTGACCAGGAGATCAGGAGCAATGATCTGTGACCAGGAGATCAAGGGCAATGATCTGTGACCAGGAGATCAGGGGCAATGATCTGTGACCAGGAGATCAGGGGCAATGATCTGTGACCAGGAGATCAGGGGCAATGATCTGTGACCAGGAGATCAGGGGCAATGATCTGTGATCAGGTGATCAGGGGCAATGATCTGTGACCAGGTGATCAGGTGATCAGGGGCAATGATCTGTGACCAGGAGATCAGGAGCAATGATCTGTGACCAGGAGATCAGGGGCAATGATCTGTGACCAGGAGATCAGGGGCAATGATCTGTGACCAGGAGATCAGGGGCAATGATCTGTGACCAGGAGATCAGGGGCAATGATCTGTGACCAGGAGATCAGGGGCAATGATCTGTGACCAGGAGATCAGGTGATCAGGAGCAATGATCTGTGACCAGGAGATCAGGAGCAATGATCTGTGACCAGGAGATCAAGGGCAATGATCTGTGACCAGGAGATCAGGGGCAATGATCTGTGACCAGGAGATCAGGGGCAATGATCTGTGACCAGGAGATCAGGGGCAATGATCTGTGACCAGGAGATCAGGGGCAATGATCTGTGATCAGGTGATCAGGGGCAATGATCTGTGACCAGGTGATCAGGTGATCAGGGGCAATGATCTGTGATCAGGTGATCAGGGGCAATGATCTGTGATCAGGAGATCAGGGGCAATGATCTGTGATCAGGAGATCAGGGGCAATGATCTGTGATCAGGGGCAATGATCTGTGACCAGGTGATCAGGGGCAATGATCTGTGACCAGGAGATCAGGGGCAATGATCTGTGATCAGGTGATCAGGGGCAATGATCTGTGACCAGGCGATCAGGGGCAATGATCTGTGACCAGGCGATCAGGGGCAATGATCTGTGACCAGGTGATCAGGGGCAATGATCTGTGATCAGGAAATCAGGGGCAATGATCTGTGATCAGGAGATCAGGGGCAATGATCTGTGATCAGGTGATCAGGGACAATGATCTGTGACCAGGAGATCAGGGGCAATGATCTGTGACCAGGTGATCAGGGGCAATGATCTGTGACCAGGAGATCAGGGGCAATGATCTGTGACCAGGTGATCAGGGGCAATGATCTGTGACCAGGAGATCAGGGGCAATGATCTGTGACCAGGTGATCAGGGGCAATGATCTGTGATCAAGTGATCAGGGGCAATGATCTGTGATCAGGTGATCAGGGGCAATGATCTGTGATCAGGAGATCAGGGGCAATGATCTGTGATCAGGAGATCAGGGGCAGAGATCTGTGATCAGGGGATCAGGGGCAATGATCTGTGACCAGGTGATCAGGGGCAATGATCTGTGATCAGGAAATCAGGGGCAATGATCTGTGATCAGGAAATCAGGGGCAATGATCTGTGATCAGGAGATCAGGGGCAATGATCTGTGACCAGGAGATCAGGGGCAATGATCTGTGATCAGGAGATCAGGGGCAATGATCTGTGATCAGGTGATCAGGGACAATGATCTGTGACCAGGAGATCAGGGGCAATGATCTGTGACCAGGTGATCAGGGGCAATGATCTGTGACCAGGAGATCAGGGGCAATGATCTGTGATCAGGAGATCAGGGGCAATGATCTGTGACCAGGTGATCAGGGGCAATGATCTGTGATCAGGTGATCAGGAGCAATGATTTGTGATCAGGAGATCAGGGGCAATGATCTGTGACCAGGTGATCAGGGGCAATGATCTGTGATCAGGTGATCAGGGACAATGATCTGTGACCAGGAGATCAGGGGCAATGATCTGTGACCAGGAGATCAGGGGCAATGATCTGTGATCAGGTGATCAGGGGCAATGATCTGTGACCAGGTGATCAGGGGCAATGATCTGTGATCAGGAAATCAGGGGCAATGATCTGTGATCAGGAAATCAGGGGCAATGATCTGTGATCAGGAGATCAGGGGCAATGATCTGTGATCAGGTGATCAGGGGCAATGATCTGTGATCAGGTGATCAGGGGCAATGATCTGTGATCAGGTGATCAGGGGCAATGATCTGTGATCAGGAGATCAGGGGCAATGATCTGTGATCAGGAGATCAGGGGCAATGATCTGTGATCAGGAAATCGGGGACAATGATCTGTGATCAGGAAATCAGGGGCAATGATCTGTGATCAGGAGATCAGGGGCAATGATCTGTGATCAGGTGATCAGGGGCAATGATCTGTGATCAGAAAATCAGGGGCAATGGTCTGTGATCAGGAAATCAGGGGCAATGATCTGTGATCAGGAGATCAGGGACAATGATCTGTGACCAGGTGATCAGGGGCAATGATCTGTGATCAGGTGATCAGGGGCAATGATCTGTGATCAGGAGATCAGGGGCAATGGTCTGTGATCAGGAAATCAGGGGCAATGATCTGTGATCAGGAGATCAGGGACAATGATCTGTGACCAGGTGATCAGGGGCAATGATCTGTGATCAGGGGCAATGATCTGTGATCAGGTGATCAGGGGCAATGATCTGTGATCAGGAAATCAGGGACAATGGTCTGTGATCAGGAAATCAGGGGCAATGATCTGTGATCAGGAAATCAGGGACAATGGTCTGTGATCAGGAAATCAGGGGCAATGATCTGTGATCAGGAAATCAGGGACAATGATCTGTGATCAGGTGATCAGGGGCAATGATCTGTGATCAGGTGATCAGGGGCAATGATCTGTGATCAGGAAATCAGGGACAATGGTCTGTGATCAGGAAATCAGGGGCAATGATCTGTGACCAGGAGATCAGGGGCAATGATCTGTGACCAGGAGATTATGGCCTCTGATCTGTTAACGTAAAGACGACAGACTGTGCTGGTGATAGGGACCCTGACGGGAGTCACTTTGGGTGTGGTTGTATTCCATTGTTCTGTTGTGTCTGTCGGCCTTGGGAGAAAAGTATATTATGGGATGTATGTCTATGTGGAGGGGGGGGGGACTCCTCCAGCAGCCCCTCCCTGCTGATAAGACTGGTTACTGATGAGAAGTTGGAATACACCTGATCTGTGTGTCTATTGTTATTGGACAGTTTACTCCGCCCTGAATCCAAGGAAGGGGGGAGTGTCCCTGAGTTGTAGATCTGTTGTTACATGTGTTTGAATAAAGAGTCTGAAGTTTTTCACCCTACATTGAGTTACGGCTGGTGACTGGGTGGGCTACAAGGGTCTTGGATCATGTGGTAACGGACAGAGGAAGCATTTACGGCAGACATAGTCCTGTGGAGGACGGAGGTCCATTATAGTGCCACATATAATAAGATGACAGAAAGAAGAGACCATGACAGACTTTACAAAATACAGACAGAATAGTTGCCTAATGAGCCAACCATCATCTCACCTTTATGATCTCTACGTTGTGAAGATTTACTTGTCTCCCCTAACCGCAGAAGGACACGCTTCCTACAAAATAAAAATAGGAAAACCATGAGAAAACATGCTAGACAAGTGAGTCTTCCCACTAATGTGGAACAAAAGTCATGTAGGAAATATAAATAACTGGTTACAATAGAAGATATAAGCAATGTGAGTAATGTACCATGGTGTCCTGCAGTCAGAAGGTGTGTCCTGCAGTCAGAAGGTGTCCTGCAGTCAGAAGGTGTCCTGCAGTCAGAAGGTGTCCTGCAGTCAGAAGGTGTGTCCTGCAGTCAGAAGGTGTGTCCTGCAGTCAGAAGGTGTGTCCTGCAGTCAGAAGGTGTGTCCTGCAGTCAGAAGGTGTGTCCTGCAGTCAGAAGATGTGTCCTGCAGTCAGAAGGTGTCCTGCAGTCAGAAGGTGTCCTGCAGTCAGAAGGTGTGTCCAGCAGTCAGAAGGTGTGTCCAGCAGTCAGAAGGTGTGTCCAGCAGTCAGAAGGTGTGTCCAGCAGTCAGAAGGTGTGTCCAGCAGTCAGAAGGTGTGTCCAGCAGTCAGAAGGTGTGTCCTGCAGTCAGAAAGTGTGTCCTGCAGTCAGAAAGTGTGTCCTGCAGTCAGAAGGTGTGTCCTGCAGTCAGAAGGTGTGTCCTGCAGTCAGAAGGTGTGTCCTGCAGTCAGAAGGTGTCCTGCAGACGGAAGGTGTCCTGCAGACGGAAGGTGTCCTGCAGTCAGAAGGTGTCCTGCAGTCAGAAGGTGTCCTACAGACAGAAGGTGTCCTGCAGACAGAAGGTGTGTCCGGCAGTCAGAAGGTGTGTCCTGCAGTCAGAAGGTGTGTCCTGCAGTCAGAAGGTGTGTCCTGCAGTCAGAAGGTGTGTCCTGCAGTCAGAAGGTGTCCTGCAGACAGAAGGTGTCCTGCAGACGGAAGGTGTCCTGCAGTCAGAAGGTGTCCTGCAGTCAGAAGGTGTGTCCTGCAGTCAGAAGGTGTGTCCTGCAGTCAGAAGGTGTCCTACAGACAGAAGGTGTCCTGCAGACAGAAGGTGTGTCCTGCAGTCAGAAGGTGTGTCCTGCAGTCAGAAGGTGTGTCCTGCAGTCAGAAGGTGTCCTGCAGACAGAAGGTGTCCTGCAGTCAGAAGGTGTGTCCTGCAGTCAGAAGGTGTGTCCTGCAGTCAGAAGGTGTCCTGCAGTCAGAAGGTGTGTCCTGCAGTCAGAAGGTGTGTCCTGCAGTCAGAAGGTGTGTCCTGCAGTCAGAAGGTGTCCTGCAGACAGAAGGTGTGTCCTGCAGTGAGAAGGTGTGTCCTGCAGTCAGAAGGTGTGTCCTGCAGTCAGAAGGTGTGTCCTGCAGTCAGAAGGTGTGTCCTGCAGTCAGAAGGTGTCCTACAGACAGAAGGTGTGTCCTGCAGTCAGAAGGTGTGTCCTGCAGTCAGAAGGTGTGTCCTGCAGTCAGAAGGTGTCCTGCAGACAGAAGGTGTGTCCTGCAGTCAGAAGGTGTGTCCTGCAGTCAGAAGGTGTGTCCTGCAGTCAGAAGGTGTGTCCTGCAGTCAGAAGGTGTCCTGCAGACAGAAGGTGTGTCCTGCAGTCAGAAGGTGTGTCCTGCAGTCAGAAGGTGTGTCCTGCAGTCAGAAGGTGTGTCCTGCAGTCAGAAGGTGTCCTGCAGACAGAAGGTGTGTCCTGCAGTCAGAAGGTGTGTCCTGCAGTCAGAAGGTGTGTCCTGCAGTCAGAAGGTGTGTCCTGCAGTCAGAAGGTGTGTCCTGCAGTCAGAAGGTGTCCTGCAGACAGAAGGTGTCCTGCAGTCAGAAGGTGTGTCCTGCAGTCAGAAGGTGTGTCCTGCAGTCAGAAGGTGTCCTACAGACAGAAGGTGTGTCCTGCAGTCAGAAGGTGTGTCCCGCAGACAGAAGGTGTCCCGCAGTCCGAAGGGTGTCCCGCAGTCCGAAGGGTGTCCCGCAGTCCGAAGGGTGTCCCGCAGTCCGAAGGGTGTCCCGCAGTCCGAAGGGTGTCCTGCAGGCAGAAGGGTATCCTGCAGGCAGAAGATGTCCTGCAGGCAGAGGGGACAGGAGGAAGCATCGGGTCTATACACGCCTGGAAATGTTAATGATTAGTGATCTGTATGCAGGTAAAAGTGGCAACAGATTAGATAACATTCTAGTATCACTAGCCAGGATATGACAGGTCCTTATCATACAGATGGTCTCCCCTGTCCATATACAAGGGTGAAGCCCATCCTCCCAGGTCATCAATGAGCCTGTAAGATAAACCTACCTTTGTACCGGTGGAAGAGCCAGCACCGTACTCTCATCTGCCGGGTCAGCATGGCTTATGGTCAGGATTTCGGTCTTCATCTGAAGCTCACAGTAGTAATTCAGAACATCTGATGGTGTCACATTGAAAGACTCCACATGACACTGACTGGATCTAAGTCCCTAGACAGAACAGGAGCACAATAAGTAGAGGTCTGGAGGTCATACTTGATATGTAAGTGGAGAAATATACGCTACACTGCAGTGTTCCAGGATCTCCCCATAAGCCATTAAACCAAGCACTATGGAATCCAATTAATTCTTCATAATTTTCAGTGTGCCAGAGGCCAGAAAACAAAGGTGTAGAGAGATCTGACACAACGAATGAAGGCAATAATCCCAATACAGCCACCAAATGTGGTGACATGAAAAAATAAATGTCCTGTCCACACCAACAACAATCAGCTACTAAAGGTGACATCGCTGATCTGCAGAGCCTCAAATACATCCTCTCTATGTAAATCTTCTACATTCTGCTATCTTATCTATAAAGCCCCCCATGTGCCCTCTAATTTGATCATCATCTGTACATTCTGAAACCCGCAGAACCTTCCCTTTTTCTGCTCTATAGTGTTCTCTCTCATCTTCAGAGTCTCAACTGTGTCCCTGATAATCTCCAGAGCCTCACCTGTGTCCCCCAAAAATCTCCAGAGTCTCACCTGTGTCCCCACTAATATCCAGTGTCTCACCTGTGTCCCCACTAATCTCCAGAGTCTCACCTGTGTCCCCACTAATCTCCAGAGCCTCACCTGTGTCCCCACTAATCTCCAGAGTCTCACCTGTGTCCCTGATAATCTCCAGAGCCTCACCTGTGTCCCCACTAATCTCCAGAGTCTCACCTGTGTCCCCGATAATCTCCAGAGTCTCACCTGTGTCCCTGATAATCTCCAGAGCCTCACCTGTGTCCCCACTAATCTCCAGAGCCTCACCTGTGTCTCCACTAATCTCCAGAGCCTCACCTGTGTCCCCACTAATCTCCAGAGTCTCACCTGTGTCTCCACTAATCTCCAGAGTCTCACCTGTGTCCCCACTAATCTCCAGAGTATCACCTGTGTCCCCACTAATCTCCAGAGCCTCACCTGTGTCCCCACTAATCTCCAGAGTATCACCTGTGTCCCCACTAATCTCCAGAGTCTCCCCTGTGTCCCTGATCATCTCCAGAGTCCCACCTGTGTCCCTGATCATCTCCAGAGTCTCACCTGTGTCCCTGATAATCTCCAGAGTCTCACCTGTGTCCCCACTAATCTCCAGAGCCTCACCTGTGTCCCTGATAATCTCCAGAGTCTCACTTGTGTCCCCGATAATCTCCAGAGCCTCACTTGTGTCCCCACTAATCTCCAGAGTCTCACCTGTGTCCCCACTAATCTCCAGAGCCTCACCTGTGTCCCCACTAATCTCCAGAGTCTCACCTGTGTCCCCACTAATCTCCAGAGCCTCACCTGTGTCCCCGATAATCTCCAGAGTCTCACCTGTGTTCTCTCCAATCTTCAGAGCCTCATCCATGTTCACATTCAGAGTCTCACCTATTTTCCCTCTACTCTGCAAAGCCTCTTCTGTATCCATCCACTCTCCTGTGTGTTCTCTCAATTGTAGAGCATCTCCAGTGTCCTCTTTACTCTGTAGATGTTCTTCTATATAACCTGTAAAAGCTCTTGTGTGTCCTCTCAAATCTGAAGAAACATTTCTGTATCTTCTCTAGTCTATAGAATCTCTCTTGTGTCCTACCTAATATATAGAGGCCCTCTGCTGTCCCATCTAATCTTCAGAAGCATTCTTGTTTCTTCTCTAATCTGTAGCGGTCTAACTATATCCTCCCTAAATCTGGCCAAACACTGAATAAATTTGCTCAATGGGTGGCACTGCCTGCCGTCTGACATCCATACACACATTTATAGATCTATGGCCAGCTTAATCTGTAGAAGCTTCATCTCCTCTCCAATCTGTAGAAGCTTCATCTCCTCTCCAATCTGTAGAAGCTTCATCTCCTCTCCAATCTGTAGAAGCTTCATCTCCTCTCCAATCTGTAGAAGCTCCATCTCCTCTCCAATCTGTAGAAGCTCCATCTCCTCTCCAAACTGTAGAAGCTCAATTTACTCTTCAATCTATAGAAGCTCAATCTCCTCTACAATCTATAGAAGCTCAATCTCCTCTACAATCTATAGAAGCTCCATCTCCTCTTCAATCTGTAGAAGCTTCATCTCCTCTCCAATCTGTAGAAGCTTCATCTCCTCTCCAATCTGTAGAAGCTTCATCTCCTCTCCAATCTGTAGAAGCTCAATTTACTCTTCAATCTATAGAAGCTCAATCTCCTCTACAATCTATAGAAGCTCAATCTCCTCTACAATCTACAGAAGCTCCATCTCCTCTTCAATCTGTAGAAGCTTCATCTCCTCTCCAATCTGTAGAAGCTTCATCTCCTCTCCAATCTGTAGAAGCTCAATTTACTCTTCAATCTATAGAAGCTCAATCTCCTCTCCAATCTATAGAAGCTCCATCTCCTGTTCAATCTGTAGAAGCTTTATCTCCTCTCCAATCTATAGAGATGCCATCTCCTCTTCAATCTGTAGAAGCTTTATCTCTTCTCCATTCTGTAGAAGCTCCACCTTCTCTACAAACTGTAGATGCTCCATCAACTCTCCAATCTATAGAAGTGCCAACTCCTCTCCAATCTATAGAAGCGACATCTCCTCTACAATCTATAGAAGTGCCATCTCCTCACAAATCTGTATAAGCTTTATCTCCTCTCCATTCTGTAGAAGCTCCATCTCCTCTACAATCTGTAGGTGCTCCATCTCCTCCCCAATCTATAGAAGCTCCATCTCCTCTCCAATCTATAGAAGATTTATCTCCTCTCTAATCTGTAGAAACTCTCAGACATGAGACAGTTTTTCTTGTGCTTGGTTGCGCCATGTCCAGAGACACACATTCTTCACCCAATACTGTAGTATAGGAATGACATCATCCATGAAAAGATTTGACAGAATGATTGCAATGCCTCTGTGATTGTGTCTCACCTGCAATGCACGATGAGCCTTCCCACCATCCCTGTGTGATTTCTGTTGGTTCATGCTCTGGGTCATTGCTGTATGCAGATAATCCTGAGGGGAAGAGAGAAGAGATGACAATAAGAAACCCAGGACTTCTACATGACAGGGTTAGGGTTAGACCAGAAGTGTCTCCAGCATTTGCCTCCTGAAACTGGAACATCCAGTAGGTATTATCCCATGCAGAACTGTTTTTCACCACAATAGGAAGAGATTTACTAAAGACTTCCATCCCTTAAAGAGTAACTCCACTTTTGTTGAGAAATGTACATTCCCCTCATTTTGTTGCAGATTCCTAACTGTTGTTATTCTGAAGAAATGGCCGTTTGTTTTGTTGTGTCCATGAGTGAATGGGAGTGACTTCATCATTTTAAATCAGCTGCTGCACTTGCAGGTCTCTAATGAGGAAATGGAAGGATCTGCATCCCCACGGATGCGATTTCCATTTGGGAGTATCTAACCAAAAACAAAATTTTTGTTGCAGGAGATGCCCAAAATATGGCTTGTATCTTAGTGCAGAATTCAGAGAAAATCAGTGAGCCAATCACACAAGCAGGAAATGTCATTTCAGGGGGGTGCTTTCTATACCATCTGTGTACAGAACGCCTGCTGGCAGCCATATTGCATTTTACAGAGAATTACAGCAGCTGCAGATTGAAAAGGAAAGTGAATTTTTAATAACATTCAATTACAATAGAACTTGTGTAGCAATTGTACATGCTACATTATTGTTTTTTATTTGCTATTTTTTCCCATGAAAGGGGATTTACCCTTTAATTTTGTTAACAGAGAGATGCATGTTGTGTACCGGGCGCTCGGGTTCGGCACATCACGGATCTGGTGGACAGATTACTGGGAGGGGCTGGGGAAGACCCGGCTATCATGGTGCACGTTGGCACCAATGACAAAGTCAGAGGCAGATGGAGTGTCCTAAACAATGATTTTGGGGACTTAGGAGCTAAATTGAGGAAAAGGACCTCCAAGGTAGTGTTCTCAGGAATACTACCGGTACATCGAGCCACACCAGAAAGGCAGAGGGAGATTAGGGAAGTAAACAAGTGGCTGAAGAGCTGGTGTAGTAAGGAGGGGTTTGGGTTCCTAGACCATAGGGTGAGTACCTGGATTGAAAACTGGCTACAAGGGCGAGTTCAGAGGGTGGTGATAAATGGGGAGTACTCAGAATGGTCAGGGGTGGGTAGTGGGGTCCCCCAGGGTTCTGTGCTGGGACCAATCCTATTTAATTTGTTTATAAATGATCTGGAGGATGGGATAAACAGTTCAATCTCTGTATTTGCAGACGATACTAAGCTAAGCAGGGCAATAACTTCTCCGCAGGATGTGGAAACCTTGCAAGAAGATCTGAACAAATTAATGGGGGAGGGGCAACTACATGGCAAATGAGGTTCAATGTAGAAAAATGTAAAATAATGTATTTGGGTGGTAAAAATCTGAAGTGAATCTATAGACTGGGGGGGAGAACCTCTGGGGGGATCTAGGATGGAAAAGGACCTGGGGGTCCTAGTAGATGATAGGCTCAGCAATGACATGCAATGCCAAGCTGCTGCTAACAAAGCAAACAGAATATTGGCATTAAAAAGGGATCAACTCCAGAGATAAAACGATAATTCTCCCGCTCTACAAGACTCTGGTCCGGCCGCACCTGGAGTATGCTGTCCAGTTCTGGGCACCAGTCCTCAGGAAGGATGTACTGGAAATGGAGCGACTACAAAGAAGGGCAACAAAGCTAATAAAGGGTCTGGAGGATCTTAGTTATGAGGAAAGGTTGTGAGCTCTGAACTTATTCTCTCTGGAGAAGAGACGCTTGGGCGTGGATATGATTTCAATGTTCAAACACCGGACTGGTTACAACACAATAGGAATAAAACTTTATCGTGGAAGGAGGTTTAACAAATCTTGTGGCCACTCATTTAAATTAGAAGAAAAGAGGTTTAACCTTAAACTACGTAGAGGGTTCTTTACTGTAAGAGCGGCAAGGATGTGGAATTCCCTTCCACAGGCGGTGGTCTCAGCGGGGAGCATTGATAGCTTCAAGAAACTATTAGATAATCACCTGAATGACCACAACATACAGGGATATATAAGGTAATACTGACACATAATCACACACATAGGTTGGACATGATGGACTTGTGTCTCTTTTTAACCTCACCTACTATGTAATACTATGTAATCATAATCTGCCCCAACAGCGGCTTCATGTACACGAAATTGTTATCTGCGCTGTACAGTGGAAGCAGCCAGGAGTTGCCAGTGCTGACGAAGAGAAGCATGTGGCAGGCTCATATCCAATGGCTGGTAACTGGGCCGTACCACCAGAAGTGACATACTTCAAATTAAAGGATAAAATGGTGGATCCCATCCATAGCTGCAATATACTATAGTCCAGGACATTATTTTACCAGCACACTGTGTTTAGATAATAAGACAGGACACTAAGAGAAAGCAGCAACCCTTTGAGGCCAACAAGAGCCTCTTCCTCAGTCACTGCACCCTGAGGAGGAGGCCCTCGGTGGCCTTGAAACATTGCTACTTTCTGTTGGTGACATTAAAGCTTCCTGTCTGGTTATTTGAACATGTTGTGTCGGAGATATCTTGGACTGAACTCATGCTTTGGCAGCGCCATCCGCCATTTTTACCACAGCATCTTCCTGGGTCATACTGCTGTATGGAGTGCACCGGACACTTTGGATTTATATCATTGAAAGTGTTGCAGACCGCAAAACTTGGTGGCCAAGACAAAGGAGCGCAAGCACCCTGGGCCAGAATGAAAGGTCACATGCCCTGTATGTACCATAGCAGAGGAGAGAAGAGAATGCAAAGAAGAATATAGATAGCAGAGAAAATGAGGAGAGGAGGGAAGAGGACAGCAGAGGAGAGCAAAGAAGAGGAGAGGGGAGCAGAGAAGACAAGAGGAGAGAAGGGCAACAAAGAGGAGAACAAAGAGGAAAGAAGAGAGGAGAGAAGTGTAGGAAAGAGGAGAACAAAGAGGAAAGAAGAGAGGAGAGAAGTGCAGGAAAGAGGAGAACAAAGAGGAAAGAAGAGAGGAGAGAAGTGCAGGAAAGAGGAGAACAAAGAGGAAAGAAGAGAGGAGAGAAGTGTAGGAAAGAGGAGAACAAAGAGGAAAGAAGAGAGGAGAGAAGTGCAGGAAAGAGGAGAACAAAGAGGAAAGAAGAGAGGAGAGAAGTGCAGGAAAGAGGAGAACAAAGAGGAAATAAGAGAGGAGAGAAGTGCAGGAAAGAGGAGAACGAAGAGGAAAGAAGAGAGGAGAGAAGTGCAGGAAAGAGGAGAACGAAGAGGAAAGAAGAGAGGAGAGAAGTGCAGGAAAGAGGAGAACAAAGAGGAAAGAAGAGAGGAGAGAAGTGCAGGAAAGAGGAGAACAAAGAGGAAAGAAGAGAGGAGAGAAGTGCAGGAAAGAGGAGAACAAAGAGGAAAGAAGAGAGGAGAGAAGTGCAGGGAAGAGGAGAACAAAGAGGAAAGAAGAGAGGAGAGAAGTGCAGGAAAGAGGAGAACAAAGAGGAAAGAAGAGAGGAGAGAAGTGCAGGAAAGAGGAGAACGAAGAGGAAAGAAGAGAGGAGAGAAGTGCAGGAAAGAGGAGAACGAAGAGGAAAGAAGAGAGGAGAGAAGTGCAGGAAAGAGGAGAACAAAGAGGAAAGAAGAGAGGAGAGAAGTGCAGGAAAGAGGAGAACAAAGAGGAAAGAAGAGAGGAGAGAAGTGCAGGAAAGAGGAGAACAAAGAGGAAAGAAGAGAGGAGAGAAGTGCAGGAAAGAGGAGAACAAAGAGGAAAGAAGAGAGGAGAGAAGTGCAGGAAAGAGGAGAACAAAGAGGAAAGAAGAGAGGAGAGAAGTGCAGGAAAGAGGAGAACAAAGAGGAAAGAAGAGAGGAGAGAAGTGCAGGAAAGAGGAGAACAAAGAGGAAAGAAGAGAGGAGAGAAGTGCAGGAAAGAGGAGAACAAAGAGGAAAGAAGAGAGGAGAGAAGTGCAGGAAAGAGGAGAACAAAGAGGAAAGAAGAGAGGAGAGAAGTGCAGGAAAGAGGAGAACAAAGAGGAAAGAAGAGAGGAGAGAAGTGCAGGAAAGAGGAGAACAAAGAGGAAAGAAGAGAGGAGAGAAGTGCAGGAAAGAGGGAATACAAGGGAAGCGATGAGAGAGGAGATAAGAAATGAGGTGTAGTAAAATGGACTACAATTGTAAAGCACCGTATCCTGGGTCTTTCAAAGCCTCACCTGTCCCTCTAGTGCTGAGTGTATCAGGTATGTATGTATATTATATCTGTGTGATGAGTAGTTCTCCCGCCAGATAAATGCTATACCTGATTATGTGTCTGGACTACATATCCCAGGGTTCTTTGCTGTTGTTATGAAGATTGCTGGGAGTAGCTATAAAAGAAGCAGAAAGTACGCACGGCGCTCTCTTCCTTCCGGGCCTAACCCAAGACGGACCTCTCTGTGAAACACAGGAAGGGAGGTCGTGGCCTACCACGTGGAGTTCCACCCTCCAACCTGTAACCTGAGGAGCCTAGCTCTGCCGTTTGCTGTCAGACATTCTTCCAGCACCACTCCAGTCTCCTGCCTTTCGGTGTGTGTCAAGCTTCATGTCGGGAGATCGAGACAGCGGATCTGCTGCACGAGTGTCGCTACACGAGTTCCTGTCTGAAAGACATCAGAACGGTCTGGACGTTGGGGAGAGGACAAATTGCCCAACCATTATCCATCCATATTTAAATATTGTGCTAAGACAACTCTAGCCTTCCACACTACAAGAAATCCACAGTTTCCCACTACACCTAATCGGATTACAGTTAATGAGCTCCAACATACCGGTGAAGAAAATCAGATCGGCAACGTGGACTTTATTGGCATTACTGATAAAAAGGGCCCCTCCTTATATTATCATTCTGCCTCCTTATGATAGCAGCGTAGGCCAGATTCCATCTCTTTCAGAGTGTCAGTACAGTCAGTCACCTGTAACATTCTTTTGGCAGGTAACCCAATTTCTCAAGGAAGTGTTTATACAATATTGTCTTCTTTAATATTGTCTTGTGCCCTTTTTGGAGGAATTCTTTTGCTGAGTTGGCGCTGTTGCCCCTCTCTTTTGTAACAACCTTCTTTTTTGGTTCTAGTAAAATATTCTTAGAACATAAATACACAAAGTGTCTGATTTATTACTCCACAGCATACAAGGATGTCTGAACCCAGAGTGTCAGGTGGGTTGGATTGTTCACTAGGTCACAGCCATGCAGATGAACAGGTAATGCTAAGCAGTACTCTAGGAGGCCATGCTACAGAGGAAAGAAGAGAGGAGAGCATGGAAGAGGAGAGGAGAGGAGAGAAGGAGAGTACAGAAATGAGACAAGGAGAGGACAGAAGTGCAAAGAAGAGGAAATAAAGAGCAGGGAAGAGATGAGAGAGGAGATGAGGAAAGAAGAACTGAGAGCAAGGAAGAGGAGAAGAGACAAGGAGAGTACAGAAATTAGAAGAGGAGAGATCAGAAGTGCAAAGAAGAGGAAATAAAGAGCAGGGAAGAGATGAGAGAGGAGATGAGGAAAGAAGAGCTGAGAGCAAGGAAGAGGAGAAGAGACAAGGAGAGTACAGAAATGAGAAGAGGAGAGAACAGAAGTGCAGAGAAGAGGAAATAAAGATCAGGGAAGAGATGAGAGATGAGGAAAGAAGGGAAGAGGAGAGGAGAGAAGGAGAGTACAGAATTAAGAGGAGAGATCAGAAGTACAGAGAAGAGGAAATAAAGATCAGGGAAGAGATGAGAGAGGAGATGAGAGGTGAGGAAAGAAGAGCGGAGAGCAAGGAAGAGGAGAGGAGACAAGGAGAGTACAGAAATGAGAAGAGGAGAGAACAGAAGTGCAGAGAAGAGGGAATAAAGAGCAGGGAAGAGATGAGAGAGGAGATGAGAAATGAGGAAAGAAGAGAGGGGAGCAAGGAAGCGGAGAGAAGAGAAGGAGAAGAGTACAGAAATGAGAAGAGGAGAGAACAGAAGTGCAGAGAAGATTAAATAAAGAGCAGAGAAGAGATGAGAGAGGAGATGAGAGATGAGGAAAGAAGAGAGGGGAGCAAGGAAGCGGAGAGGAGAGAAGGAGAAGAGTACAGAAATGAGAAGAGGAGAGAACAGAAGTGCAGAGAAGAGGAAATAAAGATCAGGGAAGAGATGAGAGAAAAGGAAAGAGAGGAGATGAATGTAATTATGAGGACTTCAATGCCATTTTCACAGCCTGTGATATGAGGAATCCTCTAAGGCCTGGTTCACACCGACGCATTTTTTGGTGCAGTTTCAGTTTTGCAGAAACACACTACAGTCCATTTAACATGGTTTCCTATGGATGTAGTTCACATTTGTGCATTTTATGGAAAGGGCCAGGGTTTTTTTTCTGGTTTTTAGTTCCATAGACTTCAATGGTTCAAAGATGTGTATTGAAAAACGTAAAATGCACGTGCAATATGCAAACTGCAACCTACACAAGTGTGAATCAGGCCTAATAGGTGGAAGCTGTGGTCAGCGATGTGAGCTGGAATGCTGAAAATAGTCAACCCCTGACACCCCACATAATGTAATGTTCTGCGACTCTTATCATTACTCTGTCCCACAACCCAATCGTAGATCAGTGATAGGACACATCGTTCTCTGGACTCACCAGGAGGCGTCCGGTCCAGCTGTCCAGCCAGTCTTCACATGTTCTCTTCAGAGTCTCTCCGTCCCCCTGTTCCCAGCTGTCCCAGCTTGTCACCTGCCTCCCAATAAAGCCATGTGGGTCCTCCACACCAATATCCTTGAAGAGGCTGAGGAATCTTCCTCTGTTCCAACCAAAGATAATCAAAATATGTAACTGGATAAAAGACAACTAAACAACCAATCATCAATATCTGGTGAGCCTGGATTGTAGATGGAAATATTGGAGTCTCAATGCAGCCTTCCCAAAGAGGCACAACTATTGGCAAATGGAGATACAACAATGAGCTGTACCACGAATGATGGCTCCAGTAGACCTCCATCTTCAGTGACATCCAACATTCACTGGTGGACAACAGGAAGGGGAAACCATGTACAAAGGACATATCTAAGTATAGATGTACAGAGAAATGAAGGAAAACCATAGATACCAACTCTTCCTGATTTCGAGGGACTGTCCCCGAAAGTCTCTCTGTCCCTCTTTTCTCCTCATTTTGGTCTGATCTATATATTTATATATAAAATGCACTTTTTATCTATCAATAAGTGTTTTTCAGTCCTAAACCTTTCATCCAATTTTGAAATTGCTGCATTTGTAAATTTCAAAAGCCAATATAATAGCAGTGGTAGAAAAAAAGCCCTTGTGGGTTTAACCAATCATTTTTTTTGGTATGATTCCCCTTGAAGGGGAAGTGGCAGGGGGTGTGTCCTATGCGTATATAACTTTTGCTAATAGGTGTCCCTCTTTCCCACCTCAGAAAGTTTGGTGGTATGGGGAAGCCATGAACAGGAGACTGATATCTAATAATATGGATTCCAATGAGGAATATTGGAAGATGGATGTACCGAGTCACTGTGTTGTACAATGCTGCAGTTACTTTGTACAACATGACTGCAGATGATGGCAACACCTCAGTTATCAGAACAATACCAATCTGCCCCAATTTCATAATGGAAAGAAGGTATTATACACCCTGGGGGGGGCAGGTTGAACCCGTGTCATGCTTACAATGGCAGTCTAGGCCAGGTTTCACAGGAAGCGAGCAATGATGAAGGTGTTTATGTTGGAGGAGACAGAGTTAGAGGTCAATAATAATATTGGTAACATATTGTATCATTTAATGATTACTTTGGTAATTGAGGGACATTGGTGCTCTCTATCAGAAATTCGAAATATGTTTGACCCCCACCCCCCTCCCAGTGCTTATGAGAAAGGCAATACAACTTTGTCACTTTGTGACCCATCATTGAAGAAAGGTGGAATCACTTCCCCCCCAGAGTTCGGAAAACGATGTCTATACACAGAGGTAGTTCCTCGTAGCTTTTCACAATCATACTACATTCTAGGCTATCCCCCCAACCTCCCTCCCCCATGGTATCCCGCCAGAGATTTAAATATTAGTATTCTGTCCATCAAAGAGACAGAATACTACAAACGATGCACGAGGAATCTATCTCCTGCAAAATCTTTGAGACGGGACATAAAATCCTAGCCAGGTGTTTACATGGTCCTCAAGGTCCTCCATAAAGTATTCCCCCAGAGCTCCCCAAGGTGGTGGAGATGGAGAGAGGTCAATGCTCCATGTCTTCTGGTCTTGGTCAGGGTTCCAAGACTGACGATGTAGAAGTTTTCCTCTTCCATCTCACCCCATGTCAATGAAATGCTCCTATGTCAATACAGTGATATTATGGGCTTTCAAGCATGACCGATTGGTCACCATATTTCACACAGTGGGGGGGAGCACAGAGAATGTTGGTCTTCCACAGCAAACACATTTTTACCTGTCCCATTCCCCCTCCCCCTCTACACTGACTGATTGGCCCTATGCTCATCACATGCACGCTCCCAAGAAAAAAAAAACTCTCCAGCAATACGCACCAAACTGAGCATGTGCAGCTTGTCCCCTAGCCTCTGTTCTATCAGGAGATGGTTTGGGGACGGAAGAAGTGGGGATCAGAGAAGACAGGATTTTTACACAATGCAGAGGATGAACCCCTTAGGTTCCACAGTGAGTACAATAAGCATGCTTTGCTGCATATACTGACTGTTGTGGGTTTAGTAACACTTTAGGGTTCACACATATGCGATTTGGATGAGGGTTTTCCTGCATCCAATTCGCATGACAGGAGATTGTGACCAGCTCTCTATGGAGTGGGTTCACATATCTCCAGGGCGGCTACGGAGCGGATTGCACAGAGGACCTGTGCATCTTTGGCTCCATTTCAGGTCTAAATTCAGGCAAAATTTCGAGCTGGATTCCTCCCTGAAACGGAGAACAGTGACGCACCGGACCCCTAGCCGCATGCAGCATAAGTGTGAACCCAGCCTTAAGAGACAGTTGAAGTCAGACCATTTCATGGCACCCCACATTATTGATCGGTATCACCTCCGTTTAGGCATCTTGTAATTAAATTAAACTGTATTAGCACAGCCAGTAGCACAGACTTTTCCCTTTCATTCTGCTGCAGAAGAACCCAAAGGGAAGGTCTGATAGTGCGGACCTGGTTGTCTGCTAGTCTACAAGGTGAAGGTCTGATAGTGCGGACCTGGTTGTCTGCTAGTCTACAAGGGGAAGGGATGATAGTGCGGACCTGGTTGTCTGCTAGTCTACAAGGTGAAGGTCTGATAGTGCGGACCTGGTTGTCTGCTAGTCTACAAGGGGAAGGGATGATAGTGCAGACCTGGTTGTCTCATAGTCTAAAAGGGGAAGGGATGATAGTGCTGACCTGGTTGTCTCATAGTCTACAAGGGGAAGGTCTGATAGTGTGGATCTGGTTGTCTCATAGTCTGCAAGGGGACGGTCTGTTAGTGGACCTGGCTTTCTGCTAGTCTACAAGGGGAAGGTCTGATAGTGTGGACCTGGTTGTCTCATAGTCTACAAGGGGAAGGTCTTGTAGTGCGGACCTGGTTGTCTCATAGTCTACAAGGGGAAGGTCTGATAGTGTGGACCTGGTTGTCTCATAGTCTACAAGGGAAAGGTCTGATAGTGTGGACCTGGATGTCTCATAGTCTACAAGGGGAAGGTCTGATAGTGTGGACCTGGTTGTCTCATAGTCTACAAGGGAAAGGTCTGATAGTGTGGACCTGGTTGTCTCATAGTCTACAAGGGGAAGGTCTTGTGGTGCGGACCTGGTTGTCTCATAGTCTACAAGGGGAAGGTCTGATAGTGTGGACCTGGTTGTCTCATAGTCTACAAGGGGAAGGTCTGATAGTGTGGACCTGGTTGTCTCATAGTCTACAAGGGGAAGGTCTTGTAGTGCGGACCTGGTTGTCTCATAGTCTACAAGGGGAAGGTCTGATAGTGTGGACCTGGTTGTCTCATAGTCTACAAGGGAAAGTCTGATAGTGCGGACCTGGTTGTCTCATAGTCTACAAGGGGAAGGTTTGATAGTGCGGACCTGGTTGTCTCATAGTCTACAAGGGGAAGGTCTGATAGTGCGGACCTGGTTGTCTCATAGTCTACAAGGGGACGGTCTGTTAGTGGACCTGGCTTTCTGCTAGTCTACAAGGGGAAGGTCTGATAGTGTGGACCTGGTTGTCTCATAGTCTACAAGGGGAAGGTCTTGTAGTGCGGACCTGGTTGTCTCATAGTCTACAAGGGGAAGGTCTTGTAGTGCGGACCTGGTTGTCTCATAGTCTACAAGGGGAAGGTCTGATAGTGTGGACCTGGTTGTCTCATAGTCTACAAGGGGAAGGTCTGATAGTGTGGACCTGGTTGTCTCATAGTCTACAAGGGGAAGGTCTTGTAGTGCGGACCTGGTTGTCTCATAGTCTACAAGGGGAAGGTCTGATAGTGTGGACCTGGTTGTCTCAGTCTACAAGGGAAAGTCTGATAGTGCGGACCTGGTTGTCTCATAGTCTACAAGGGGAAGGTCTGATAGTGCGGACCTGGTTGTCTCATAGTCTACAAGGGGAAGGTCTGGTAGTGCGGACCTGGTTGTCTCATAGTCTACAAGGGGAAGGGATGATAGTGCGGACCTGGTTGTCTGCTAGTCTTCAAGGGGAAGGTCTGATAGTGCGGACCTGGTTGTCTCATCGTCTACAAGGGGAAGGTTTGATAGTGCAGACCTGGTTGTCTCATAGTCTACAAGGGGAAGGGATGATAGTGCTGACCTGGTTGTCTCATAGTCTACAAGGGGAAGGTCTGATAGTGTGGATCTGGTTGTCTCATAGTCTACAAGGGGACGGTCTGTTAGTGGACCTGGCTTTCTGCTAGTCTACAAGGGGAAGGTCTGATAGTGTGGACCTGGTTGTCTCATAGTCTACAAGGGGAAGGTCTTGTAGTGCGGACCTGGTTGTCTCATAGTCTACAAGGGGAAGGTCTGATAGTGTGGACCTGGTTGTCTCATAGTCTACAAGGGGAAGGTCTTGTAGTGCGGACCTGGTTGTCTCATAGTCTACAAGGGGAAGGTCTGATAGTGTGGACCTGGTTGTCTCAGTCTACAAGGGGAAGGTCTGATAGTGTGGACCTGGTTGTCTCATAGTCTACAAGGGGAAGGTCTGATAGTGCGGACCTGGTTGTCTCATAGTCTACAAGGGGAAGGTCTGATAGTGCGGACCTGGTTGTCTCATAGTCTACAAGGGGAAGGGATGATAGTGCGGACCTGGTTGTCTGCTAGTCTTCAAAAGGAAGGTCTGATAGTGCGGACCTGGTTGTCTCATCGTCTACAAGGGGAAGGTTTGATAGTGCGGACCTGGTTGTCTCATAGTCTACAAGGGGAAGGGATGATAGTGCGGACCTGGTTGTCTGAGACAACCAGGTCAGCACTATCAGACCTTCCCCTTGTAGACTAGCAGACAACCAGGTCCGCACTATCATCCCTTCCCCTTGTAGACTATGAGACAACCAGGTCCGCACTATCAAACCTTCCCCTTGTAGACTATGAGACAACCAGGTCCGCACTATCAGACCTTCCCCTTGAAGACTAGCAGACAACCAGGTCCGCACTATCAGACCTTCCCCTTATAGACTTTGAGACAACCAGGTCAGCACTATCAGACCTTCCCCTTGTAGACTAGCAAAGTCTACAAGGGGAAGGTCTGATAGTGCTGACCTGGTTGTCTCATAGTCTACAAGGGAAAGGTCTTATAGTGCTGACCTGGTTGTCTCATAGTCTACAAGGGGAAGGTTTGATAGTGCTGACCTGGTTGTCTCATAGTCTACAAGGGGAAGGTCTGTTAGTGTGGACCTGGTTGTCTGCTAGTCTACAAGGGGAAGGTCTGTTAGTGTGGACCTGGTTGTCTCATAGTCTACAAGGGGAAGGTCTGATAGTGTGGACCTGGTTTTCTGCTAGTCTACAAGGGAAAGGTCTGATAGTGTGGACCTGGTTGTCTCATAGTCTACAAGGGGAAGGTCTGATAGTGCGGACCTGGTTGTCTGCTAGTCTACAAGGGGAAGGTCTGATAGTGCGGACCTGGTTGTCTGCTAGTCTACAAGGGGAAGGTCTGATAGTGCGGACCTGGTTGTCTCATAGTCTACAAGGGGAAGGTCTGATAGTGTGGACCTGGTTTTCTGCTAGTCTACAAGGGAAAGGTCTGATAGTGTGGACCTGGTTGTCTCATAGTCTACAAGGGGAAGGTCTGATAGTGCGGACCTGGTTGTCTGCTAGTCTACAAGGGGAAGGTCTGATAGTGCGGACCTGGTTGTCTGCTAGTCTACAAGGGAAAGGTCTGATAGTGTGGACCTGGTTGTCTGCTAGTCTACAAGGGGAAGGTCTGATAGTGCGGACCTGGTTGTCTGCTAGTCTACAAGGGAAAGGTCTGATAGTGTGGACCTGGTTGTCTCATAGTCTACAAGGGGAAGGTCTGCAGAGGGATGCATACCTACCTGTGTGATGGGTGTGTCTGTAGAGAGAGGTGTACCTACCTGTGTGATGGGTGTGTCTGTAGAGAGACGTGTACCTACCTGTGTGATGGGTGTGTCTGTAGAGAGAGGTGTACCTACATGTGTGATGGGTGTGTCTGTAGAGAGACGTGTATCTACCTGTGTGATGGGTGTGTCTTTAGAGAGACGTGTACCTACCTGTGTGATGGGTGTGTCTGTAGAGAGACGTGTACCTACCTGTGTGATGGGTGTGTCTGTAGAGAGAGGTGTACCTACCTGTGTGATGGGTGTGTCTGTAGAGAGACGTGTACCTACCTGTGTGATGGGTGTGTCTGTAGAGAGACGTGTACCTACCTGTGTGATGAGTGTGTCTGTAGAGAGAGGTGTACCTACCTGTGTGATGAGTGTGTCTGTAGAGAGAGGTGTACCTACCTGTGTGATGGGTGTGTCTGTAGAGAGAGGTGTACCTACCTGTGTGATGGGTGTGTCTGTAGAGAGAGGTGTACCTACCTGTGTGATGGGTGTGTCTGTAGAGAGAGGTGTACCTACCTGTGTGATGGGTGTGTCTGTAGAGAGAGGTGTACCTACCTGTGTGATGGGTGTGTCTGTAGAGAGAGGTGTACCTACCTGTGTGATGGGTGTGTCTGTAGAGAGATGTGTACCTACCTGTGTGATGGGTGTGTCTGTAGAGAGGTGTACGTACCTGTGTAATGGGTGTGTCTGTAGAGAGAGGTGTACCTACCTGTGTGATGGGTGTGTCTGTAGAGAGAGGTGTACCTACCTGTGTGATGGGTGTGTCTGTAGAGAGACGTGTACCTACCTGTGTGATGGGTGTGTCTGTAGAGAGAGGTGTACCTACCTGTGTGATGGGTGTGTCTGTAGAGAGAGGTGTACCTACCTGTGTGATGGGTGTGTCTGTAGAGAGAGGTGCACCTACCTGTGTGATGGGTGTGTCTGTAGAGAGAGGTGTACCTACCTGTGTGATGGGTGTGTCTGTAGAGAGAGGTGCACCTACCTGTGTGATGGGTGTGTCTGTAGAGAGAGGTGTACCTACCTGTGTGATGGGTGTGTCTGTAGAGAGAGGTGCACCTACCTATGTGATGGGTGTGTATGTAGAGAGAGGTGCACCTACCCGTGTGATGGGTGTGTCTGTAGAGAGGTGTACCTACCTGTGTGATGGGTGTGTCTGTAGAGAGGTGTACCTACCTGTGTGATGGGTGTGTCTGCACACAGGTCACTAGGAGTTCCAGTATTAGTTCTCTTCTCCCACCAGACAGTTGGATGAGGAAATGCAGACAGAACCAGAGAAAGTCCAAATCTTCCACCTCCTGGGACATATGACAGGGTTCAATCATTTCCTCTTCACACACATTCCCCTCCTCCACCCCATAGACCCCAACATACGTGTTCTCTCCTCTCTCCTGGGCTGACACATACGTGTTCTCTCCTCTCTCCTGGGCTGACACATACGTGTTCTCTCCTCTCTCCTGGGCTGACACATACGTGTTCTCTCCTCTCTCCTGGGCTGACACATACGTGTTCTCTCCTCTCTCCTCGGCTGACACATACGTGTTCTCGCCTCTCTCCTGGGCTGACACATACGTGTTCTTTCCCATCTCCTGGGCTGACACATAAGTGTTCTCTACTCTCTCCTGGGCTGACACATACGTGTTCTCTCCTCTCTCCTCGGCTGACACATACGTGTTCTCTCCTCTCTCCTCGGCTGACACATACGTGTTCTCGCCTCTCTCCTGGGCTGACACATACGTGTTCTTTCCCATCTCCTGGGCTGACACATACGTGTTCTCTCCTCTCTCCTCGGCTGACACATACGTATTCTCTCCTCTCTCCTGGGCTGACACATACGTGTTCTCTCCTAGGCTGACACATACGTATTCTCTCCTCTCTCCTGGGCTGACACATACATGTTCTCTCTCCTGGGCTGACACATACGTGTTCTCTCTCCTGGGCTGACACATACGTGTTCTCTCTCCTGGGCTGACACATACGTGTTCTCTCTCCTGGGCTGACACATACGTGTTCTCTCTCCTGGGCTGACACATACATGTTCTCTCCTCTCTACTGGGCTGACACATACGTGTTCTCTCCTCTCTCCTAGGCTGACACATACGTGTTCTCTCCTCTCTCCTCGGCTGACACATACGTGTTCTCTCCTCTCTCCTGGGCTGACACATACGTGTTCTCTCCTCTCTCCTAGGCTGACACATACGTGTTCTCTCCTCTCTCCTAGGCTGACACATACGTGTTCTCTCCTCTCTCCTGGGCTGACACATACGTGTTCTCTCCTCTCTCCTAGGCTGACACATACGTGTTCTCTCCTCTCTCCTCGGCTGACACATACGTGTTCTCTCCTCTCTCCTGGGCTGACACATACGTGTTCTCTCCTCTCTCCTAGGCTGACACATACGTGTTCTCTCCTCTCTCCTCGGCTGACACATACGTATTCTCTCCTCTCTCCTGGGCTGACACATACGTGTTCTCTTCTCTCTCCTGGGCTGACACATACGTATTCTCTCCTCTCTCCTGGGCTGACACATACGTGTTCTCTCCTGGGCTGACACATACGTGTTCTCTCCTAGGCTGACACATACGTGTTCTCTCCTAGGCTGACACATACGTATTCTCTCCTCTCTCCTGGGCTGACACATACATGTTCTCTCCTCCCTCCTGGGCTGACACATACGTGTTCTCTCTCCTGGGCTGACACATACGTGTTCTCTCTCCTGGGCTGACACATACGTGTTCTCTCTCCTGGGCTGACACATACATGTTCTCTCCTCTCTACTGGGCTGACACATACGTGTTCTCTCCTCTCCTAGGCTGACACATACGTGTTCTCTCCTCTCTCCTCGGCTGACACATACGTATTCTCTCCTCTCTCCTAGGCTGACACATACGTGTTCTCTCCTCTCTCCTGGGCTGACACATACGTGTTCTCGCCTCTCTCCTGGGCTGACACATACGTGTTCTCTCCTAGGCTGACACATACGTGTTCTCTCCTAGGCTGACACATACCTGTTCTCTCCTAGGCTGACACATACGTGTTCTCTCCTAGGCTGACACATACGTGTTCTCTCCCCTCTCCTAGGCTGACACATACATGTTCTCTTCTCTCTCCTGGGCTGACACATACGTGTTCTCTCCCCTCGGCTGACACATACGTGTTCTCTCCTCTCTCCTGGGCTGACACATACGTGTTCTCTCCTCTCTCCTAGGCTGACACATACGTATTCTCTCCTCTCTCCTAGGCTGACACATACGTGTTCTCTCCTCTCTCCTAGGCTGACACATACGTGTTCTCTCCTCTCTCCTAGGCTGACACATACATGTTCTCTGCTCTCTCCTAGGCTGACACATACGTGTTCTCTCCTCCCTCCTAGGCTGACACATACGGGTTCTCTCCTCGGCTGACACATACGTGTTCTCTCCTCTCTCCTAGGCTGACACATACATGTTCTCTCCTCTCTCCACTAGGCTGACACATACATGTTCTCTCCTCTCTCCTAGGCTGACACATACGTGTTCTCTCCTCTCTCCTGGGCTGACACATACGTGTTCTCTCCTCTCTCCTAGGCTGACACATACGTATTCTCTCCTCTCTCCTGGGCTGACACATACGTGTTCTCTCCTAGGCTGACACATACGTGTTCTCTCCTCTCTCCTGGGCTGACACATACGTGTTCTCTCCTCTCTCCTGGGCTGACACATACGTGTTCTCTCCTCTCTCCTGGGCTGACACATACGTGTTCTCTCCTCTCTCCTCGGCTGACACATACGTGTTCTCTCCTCTCTCCTCGGCTGACACATACGTGTTCTCGCCTCTCTCCTGGGCTGACACATACGTGTTCTTTCCCATCTCCTGGGCTGACACATACGTGTTCTCTCTCCTGGGCTGACACATACGTGTTCTCTCTCCTGGGCTGACACATACGTGTTCTCTCTCCTGGGCTGACACATACATGTTCTCTCCTCTCTACTGGGCTGACACATACGTGTTCTCTCCTCTCCTAGGCTGACACATACGTGTTCTCTCCTCTCTCCTCGGCTGACACATACGTATTCTCTCCTCTCTCCTAGGCTGACACATACGTGTTCTCTCCTCTCTCCTGGGCTGACACATACGTGTTCTCGCCTCTCTCCTGGGCTGACACATACGTGTTCTCTCCTAGGCTGACACATACGTGTTCTCTCCTAGGCTGACACATACCTGTTCTCTCCTAGGCTGACACATACGTGTTCTCTCCTAGGCTGACACATACGTGTTCTCTCCCCTCTCCTAGGCTGACACATACATGTTCTCTCCTCTCTCCTGGGCTGACACATACGTGTTCTCTCCTAGGCTGACACATACGTGTTCTCTCCTCTCTCCTGGGCTGACACATACGTGTTCTCTCCTCTCTCCTGGGCTGACACATACGTGTTCTCTCCTCTCTCCTGGGCTGACACATACGTGTTCTCTCCTCTCTCCTCGGCTGACACATACGTGTTCTCTCCTCTCTCCTCGGCTGCACACATACGTGTTCTCGCCTCTCTCCTGGGCTGACACATACGTGTTCTTTCCCATCTCCTGGGCTGACACATAAGTGTTCTCTACTCTCTCCTGGGCTGACACATACGTGTTCTCTCCTCTCTCCTCGGCTGACACATACGTGTTCTCGCCTCTCTCCTGGGCTGACACATACGTGTTCTCGCCTCTCTCCTGGGCTGACACATACGTGTTCTTTCCCATCTCCTGGGCTGACACATACGTGTTCTCTCCTCTCTCCTCGGCTGACACATACGTATTCTCTCCTCTCTCCTGGGCTGACACATACGTGTTCTCTCCTAGGCTGACACATACGTATTCTCTCCTCTCTCCTGGGCTGACACATACGTGTTCTCTCTCCTGGGCTGACACATACGTGTTCTCTCTCCTGGGCTGACACATACGTGTTCTCTCTCCTGGGCTGACACATACGTGTTCTCTCTCCTGGGCTGACACATACGTGTTCTCTCTCCTGGGCTGACACATACATGTTCTCTCCTCTCTACTGGGCTGACACATACGTGTTCTCTCCTCTCTCCTAGGCTGACACATACGTGTTCTCTCCTCTCTCCTCGGCTGACACATACGTGTTCTCTCCTCTCTCCTGGGCTGACACATACGTGTTCTCTCCTCTCTCCTAGGCTGACACATACGTGTTCTCTCCTCTCTCCTAGGCTGACACATACGTGTTCTCTCCTCTCTCCTGGGCTGACACATACGTGTTCTCTCCTCTCTCCTAGGCTGACACATACGTGTTCTCTCCTCTCTCCTCGGCTGACACATACGTGTTCTCTCCTCTCTCCTGGGCTGACACATACGTGTTCTCTCCTCTCTCCTAGGCTGACACATACGTGTTCTCTCCTCTCTCCTAGGCTGACACATACGTGTTCTCTCCTCTCTCCTGGGCTGACACATACGTGTTCTCTCCTCTCTCCTAGGCTGACACATACGTGTTCTCTCCTCTCTCCTCGGCTGACACATACGTGTTCTCTCCTCTCTCCTGGGCTGACACATACGTGTTCTCTCCTCTCTCCTAGGCTGACACATACGTGTTCTCTCCTCTCTCCTCGGCTGACACATACGTATTCTCTCCTCTCTCCTGGGCTGACACATACGTGTTCTCTTCTCTCTCCTGGGCTGACACATACGTATTCTCTCCTCTCTCCTGGGCTGACACATACGTGTTCTCTCCTGGGCTGACACATACGTGTTCTCTCCTAGGCTGACACATACGTATTCTCTCCTCTCTCCTGGGCTGACACATACATGTTCTCTCCTCCCTCCTGGGCTGACACATACGTGTTCTCTCTCCTGGGCTGACACATACATGTTCTCTCCTCTCTACTGGGCTGACACATACGTGTTCTCTCCTCTCTCCTAGGCTGACACATACGTGTTCTCTCCTCTCTCCTCGGCTGACACATACGTGTTCTCTCCTCTCTCCTGGGCTGACACATACGTGTTCTCTCCTCTCTCCTAGGCTGACACATACGTGTTCTCTCCTCTCTCCTAGGCTGACACATACGTGTTCTCTCCTCTCTCCTGGGCTGACACATACGTGTTCTCTCCTCTCTCCTAGGCTGACACATACGTGTTCTCTCCTCTCTCCTCGGCTGACACATACGTGTTCTCTCCTCTCTCCTGGGCTGACACATACGTGTTCTCTCCTCTCTCCTAGGCTGACACATACGTGTTCTCTCCTCTCTCCTCGGCTGACACATACGTATTCTCTCCTCTCTCCTGGGCTGACACATACGTGTTCTCTTCTCTCTCCTGGGCTGACACATACGTATTCTCTCCTCTCTCCTGGGCTGACACATACGTGTTCTCTCCTGGGCTGACACATACGTGTTCTCTCCTAGGCTGACACATACGTATTCTCTCCTCTCTCCTGGGCTGACACATACATGTTCTCTCCTCCCTCCTGGGCTGACACATACGTGTTCTCTCTCCTGGGCTGACACATACGTGTTCTCTCTCCTGGGCTGACACATACGTGTTCTCTCTCCTGGGCTGACACATACATGTTCTCTCCTCTCTACTGGGCTGACACATACGTGTTCTCTCCTCTCCTAGGCTGACACATACGTGTTCTCTCCTCTCTCCTCGGCTTACACATACGTATTCTCTCCTCTCTCCTAGGCTGACACATACGTGTTCTCTCCTCTCTCCTGGGCTGACACATACGTGTTCTCGCCTCTCTCCTGGGCTGACACATACGTGTTCTCTCCTAGGCTGACACATACGTGTTCTCTCCTAGGCTGACACATACGTGTTCTCTCCTAGGCTGACACATACGTGTTCTCTCCTAGGCTGACACATACGTGTTCTCTCCCCTCTCCTAGGCTGACACATACATGTTCTCTTCTCTCTCCTGGGCTGACACATACGTGTTCTCTCCCCTCGGCTGACACATACGTGTTCTCTCCTCTCTCCTGGGCTGACACATACGTGTTCTCTCCTCTCTCCTAGGCTGACACATACGTATTCTCTCCTCTCTCCTAGGCTGACACATACGTGTTCTCTCCTCTCTCCTAGGCTGACACATACGTGTTCTCTCCTCTCTCCTAGGCTGACACATACATGTTCTCTGCTCTCTCCTAGGCTGACACATACGTGTTCTCTCCTCCCTCCTAGGCTGACACATACGGGTTCTCTCCTTGGCTGACACATACGTGTTCTCTCCTCTCTCCTAGGCTGACACATACATGTTCTCTCCTCTCTCCACTAGGCTGACACATACATGTTCTCTCCTCTCTCCTAGGCTGACACATACGTGTTCTCTCCTCTCTCCTGGGCTGACACATACGTGTTCTCTCCTCTCTCCTAGGCTGACACATACGTATTCTCTCCTCTCTCCTGGGCTGACACATACGTGTTCTCTCCTAGGCTGACACATACGTGTTCTCTCCTCTCTCCTGGGCTGACACATACGTGTTCTCTCCTCTCTCCTAGGCTGACACATACGTGTTCTCTCCTCTCTCCTGGGCTGACACATACATGTTCTCTCCTCTCTCCTGGGCTGACACATACGTGTTCTCTCTCCTGGGCTGACACATACGTGTTCTCTCTCCTGGGCTGACACATACGTGTTCTCTCTCCTGGGCTGACACATACATGTTCTCTCCTCTCTCCTAGGCTGACACATACGTGTTCTCTCCTCTCTCCTCGGCTGACACATACGTGTTCTCTCCTAGGCTGACACATACGTGTTCTCTCCTAGGCTGACACATACCTGTTCTCTCCTAGGCTGACACATACGTGTTCTCTCCTAGGCTGACACATACGTGTTCTCTCCTCTCTCCTGGGCTGACACATACGTGTTCTCGCCTCTCTCCTGGGCTGACACATACGTGTTCTCTCCTCTCTCCTAGGCTGACACATACGTGTTCTCTCCTCTCTCCTAGGCTGACACATACGTGTTCTCTCCTCCCTCCTAGGCTGACACATACGGGTTCTCTCCTCGGCTGACACATACGTGTTCTCTCCTCTCTCCTAGGCTGACACATACGTGTTCTCTCCTCTCTCCACTAGGATGACACATACGTGTTCTCGCCTCTCTCCTAGGCTGACACATACATGTTCTCTCCTCTCTCCTGGGCTGACACATACGTGTTCTCTCCTCTCTCCTGGGCTGACACATACATGTTCTCTCCTCGGCTGACACATACATGTTCTCTCCTCTCTACTGGGCTGACACATACATGTTCTCTCCTCTCTCCTGGGCTGACACATATGTATTCTCTCCTCTCTCCTAGGCTGACACATACGTGTTCTCTCCTGGGCTGACACATACGTGTTCTCTCCTCGGCTGACACATACATGTTCTCTCCTCTCTCCTGGGCTGACACATACGTGTTCTCTCCTCTCTCCTGGGCTGACA
Source organism: Lithobates clamitans (assembly GCA_037952925.1). Taxonomy (NCBI): domain Eukaryota; kingdom Metazoa; phylum Chordata; class Amphibia; order Anura; family Ranidae; genus Lithobates; species Lithobates clamitans. Next base: position 98,535 of record JBBGZY010001768.1, read on the forward strand.
CATACGCGTTCTCTCCTCTCTCCTGGGCTGACACATACGTGTTCTCTCCTCTCTCCTGGGCTGACACATACGTGTTCTCTCCTCTCTCCACTAGGCTGACACATACGTGTTCTCGCCTCTCTCTTGGGCTGACACATACGTGTTCTCTCCTCTCTCCTAGGCTGACACATACGTGTTCTCTCCTCTCTCCTGGGCTGACACATACGTGTTCTCTCCTCTCTCCTAGGCTGACACATACGTGTTCTCTCCTCTCTCCTGGGCTGACACATACGTGTTCTCTCCTCTCTCCTAGGCTGACACATACGTGTTCTCTCCTCTCTCCTGGGCTGACACATACGTGTTCTCTCCTCTCTCCTAGGCTGACACATACGTGTTCTCTCCTCTCTCCTGGGCTGACACATACGTGTTCTCTCCTCTCTCCTAGGCTGACACATACGTGTTCTCTCCTCTCTCCTCGGCTGACACATACGTGTTCTCTCCTCTCTCCTGGGCTGACACATACGTGTTCTCTCCTCTCTCCTGGGCTGACACATACGTGTTCTCTTCTCTCTCCTGGGCTGACACATACGTGTTCTCTCCTAGGCTGACACATACGTATTCTCTCCTCTCTCCTGGGCTGACACATACGTGTTCTCTTCTCTCTCCTGGGCTGACACATACGTGTTCTCTCCTAGGCTGACACATACGTATTCTCTCCTCTCTCCTGGGCTGACACATACATGTTCTCTCCTCTCTCCTGGGCTGACACATACGTGTTCTCTCTCCTGGGCTGACACATACGTGTTCTCTCTCCTGGGCTGACACATACATGTTCTCTCCTCTCTACTGGGCTGACACATACGTGTTCTCTCCTCTCTCCTAGGCTGACACATACGTGTTCTCTCCTCTCTCCTCGGCTGACACATACGTATTCTCTCCTCTCTCCTAGGCTGACACATACGTGTTCTCTCCTCTCTCCTGGGCTGACACATACGTGTTCTCGCCTCTCTCCTGGGCTGACACATACGTGTTCTCTCCTAGGCTGACACATACGTGTTCTCTCCTCTCTCCTGGGCTGACACATACGTGTTCTCTCCTAGGCTGACACATACGTGTTCTCTCCTCTCTCCTAGGCTGACACATACCTGTTCTCTCCTAGGCTGACACATACGTGTTCTCTCCTCTCTCCTGGGCTGACACATACGTGTTCTCGCCTCTCTCCTGGGCTGACACATACGTGTTCTCTCCTCTCTCCTAGGCTGACACATACGTCTTCTCTCCTCTCTCCTAGGCTGACACATACGTGTTCTCTCCTCTCTCCTAGGCTGACACATACGTGTTCTCTCCTCTCTCCTAGGCTGACACATACGTGTTCTCTCCTCTCTCCTAGGCTGACACATACGTGTTCTCTCCTCCCTCCTAGGCTGACACATACGGGTTCTCTCCTCGGCTGACACATACGTGTTCTCTCCTCTCTCCTAGGCTGACACATACATGTTCTCTCCTCTCTCCACTAGGCTGACACATACATGTTCTCTCCTCTCTCCTAGGCTGACACATACGTGTTCTCTCCTCTCTCCTGGGCTGACACATATGTGTTCTCTCCTTTCTCCACTAGGCTGACACATACATGTTCTCTCCTCTCTCCTAGGCTGACACATACGTGTTCTCTCCTCTCTCCTGGGCTGACACATAGGTGTTCTCTCCTCTCTCCTAGGCTGACACATACGTATTCTCTCCTCTCCCCTGGGCTGACACATACGTGTTCTCTCCTAGGCTGACACATACGTGTTCTCTCCTCTCTCCTGGGCTGACACATACGTGTTCTCTCCTCTCTCCTAGGCTGACACATACATGTTCTCTGCTCTCTCCTAGGCTGACACATACGTGTTCTCTCCTCCCTCCTAGGCTGACACATACGGGTTCTCTCCTCGGCTGACACATACGTGTTCTCTCCTCTCTCCTAGGCTGACACATACATGTTCTCTCCTCTCTCCACTAGGCTGACACATACATGTTCTCTCCTCTCTCCTAGGCTGACACATACGTGTTCTCTCCTCTCTCCTGGGCTGACACATATGTGTTCTCTCCTTTCTCCACTAGGCTGACACATACATGTTCTCTCCTCTCTCCTAGGCTGACACATACGTGTTCTCTCCTCTCTCCTGGGCTGACACATACGTGTTCTCTCCTCTCTCCTAGGCTGACACATACGTATTCTCTCCTCTCTCCTGGGCTGACACATACGTGTTCTCTCCTAGGCTGACACATACGTGTTCTCTCCTCTCTCCTGGGCTGACACATACGTGTTCTCTCCTCTCTCCTAGGCTGACACATACGTATTCTCTCCTCTCTCCTAGGCTGACACATACGTATTCTCTCCTCTCTCCTGGGCTGACACATACATGTTCTCTCCTCTCTCCTGGGCTGACACATACGTGTTCTCTCTCCTGGGCTGCCACATACGTGTTCTCTCTCCTGGGCTGACACATACGTGTTCTCTCTCCTGGGCTGACACATACGTGTTCTCTCTCCTGGGCTGACACATACATGTTCTCTCCTCTCTCCTAGGCTGACACATACGTGTTCTCTCCTCTCTCCTCGGCTGACACATACGTGTTCTCTCTCCTGGGCTGACACATACGTATTCTCTCCTCTCTCCTGGGCTGACACATACGTGTTCTCGCCTCTCTCCTGGGCTGACACATACGTGTTCTCTCCTAGGCTGACACATACGTGTTCTCTCCTAGGCTGACACATACCTGTTCTCTCCTAGGCTGACACATACGTGTTCTCTCCTAGGCTGACACATACGTGTTCTCTCCTCTCTCCTGGGCTGACACATACGTGTTCTCGCCTCTCTCCTGGGCTGACACATACGTGTTCTCTCCTCTCTCCTAGGCTGACACATACGTGTTCTCTCCTCTCTCCTAGGCTGACACATACGTGTTCTCTCCTCTCTCCTAGGCTGACACATACGTGTTCTCTCCTCTCTCCTAGGCTGACACATACATGTTCTCTCCTCTCTCCTGGGCTGACACATACGTGTTCTCTCCTCTCTCCTGGGCTGACACATACATGTTCTCTCCTCGGCTGACACATACATGTTCTCTCCTCTCTACTGGGCTGACACATACATGTTCTCTCCTCTCTCCTGGGCTGACACATATGTATTCTCTCCTCTCTCCTAGGCTGACACATACGTGTTCTCTCCTGGGCTGACACATACGTGTTCTCTCCTCGGCTGACACATACATGTTCTCTCCTCTCTCCTGGGCTGACACATACGTGTTCTCTCCTCTCTCCTGGGCTGACACATACGTGTTCTCTCCTCTCTCCTGGGCTGACACATACGTGTTCTCTCCTCTCTCCTGGGCTGACACATACGTGTTCTCTCCTCTCTCCACTAGGCTGACACATACGTGTTCTCGCCTCTCTCTTGGGCTGACACATACGTGTTCTCTCCTCTCTCCTAGGCTGACACATACGTGTTCTCTCCTCTCTCCTGGGCTGACACATACGTGTTCTCTCCTCTCTCCTAGGCTGACACATACGTGTTCTCTCCTCTCTCCTGGGCTGACACATACGTGTTCTCTCCTCTCTCCTAGGCTGACACATACGTGTTCTCTCCTCTCTCCTAGGCTGACACATACGTGTTCTCTCCTCTCTCCTGGGCTGACACATACGTGTTCTCTCCTCTCTCCTGGGCTGACACATACGTGTTCTCTCCTCTCTCCTGGGCTGACACATACGTGTTCTCTCCTCTCTCCTAGGCTGACACATACGTGTTCTCTCCTCTCTCCTGGGCTGACACATACGTGTTCTCTCCTCTTTCCTAGGCTGACACATACGTGTTCTCTCCTCTCTCCTGGGCTGACACATACGTGTTCTCTCCTCTCTCCTGGGCTGACACATACGTGTTCTCTCCTCTCTCCTAGGCTGACACATACGTGTTCTCTCCTCTCTCCTCGGCTGACCCATACGTATTCTCTCCTCTCTCCTGGGCTGACACATACGTGTTCTCTTCTCTCTCCTGGGCTGACACATACGTGTTCTCTCCTAGGCTGGCACATACGTATTCTCTCCTCTCTCCTGGGCTGACACATACGTGTTCTCTCCTCTCTCCTGGGCTGACACATACGTGTTCTCTCTCCTGGGCTGACACATACGTGTTCTCTCTCCTGGGCTGACACATACGTGTTCTCTCTCCTGGGCTGACACATACGTGTTCTCTCTCCTGGGCTGACACATACATGTTCTCTCCTCTCTACTGGGCTGACACATACGTGTTCTCTCCTCTCTCCTAGGCTGACACATACGTGTTCTCTCCTCTCTCCTCGGCTGACACATACGTATTCTCTCCTCTCTCCTAGGCTGACACATACGTGTTCTCTCCTCTCTCCTGGGCTGACACATACGTGTTCTCGCCTCTCTCCTGGGCTGACACATACGTGTTCTCTCCTCTCTCCTAGGCTGACACATACGTGTTCTCTCCTCTCTCCTGGGCTGACACATACGTGTTCTCGCCTCTCTCCTAGGCTGACACATACGTGTTCTCTCCTAGGCTGACACATACCTGTTCTCTCCTAGGCTGACACATACGTGTTCTCTCCTCTCTCCTGGGCTGACACATACGTGTTCTCGCCTCTCTCCTGGACTGACACATACGTGTTCTCTCCTCTCTCCTAGGCTGACACATACGTCTTCTCTCCTCTCTCCTAGGCTGACACATACGTGTTCTCTCCTCTCTCCTAGGCTGACACATACGTGTTCTCTCCTCTCTCCTAGGCTGACACATACATGTTCTCTGCTCTCTCCTAGGCTGACACATACGTGTTCTCTCCTCCCTCCTAGGCTGACACATACGGGTTCTCTCCTCGGCTGACACATACGTGTTCTCTCCTCTCTCCTAGGCTGACACATACATGTTCTCTCCTCTCTCCTAGGCTGACACATACGTGTTCTCTCCTCTCTCCTGGGCTGACACATACGTGTTCTCTCCTAGGCTGACACATACGTATTCTCTCCTCTCTCCTGGGCTGACACATACGTGTTCTCTCCTAGGCTGACACATACGTGTTCTCTCCTCTCTCCTGGGCTGACACATACGTGTTCTCTCCTCTCTCCTAGGCTGACACATACGTATTCTCTCCTCTCTCCTGGGCTGACACATACGTGTTCTCTCCTAGGCTGACACATACGTGTTCTCTCCTCTCTCCTGGGCTGACACATACATGTTCTCTCCTCTCTCCTAGGCTGACACATACGTATTCTCTCCTCTCTCCTGGGCTGACACATACGTGTTCTCTCTCCTGGGCTGACACATACGTGTTCTCTCTCCTGGGCTGACACATACGTGTTCTCTCTCCTGGGCTGACACATACGTGTTCTCTCTCCTGGGCTGACACATACATGTTCTCTCCTCTCTCCTAGGCTGACACATACGTGTTCTCTCCTCTCTCCTCGGCTGACACATACGTGTTCTCTCTCCTGGGCTGACACATACGTATTCTCTCCTCTCTCCTAGGCTGACACATACGTGTTCTCTCCTCTCTCCTGGGCTGACACATACGTGTTCTCGCCTCTCTCCTGGGCTGACACATACGTGTTCTCTCCTAGGCTGACACATACGTGTTCTCTCCTAGGCTGACACATACCTGTTCTCTCCTAGGCTGACACATACGTGTTCTCTCCTAGGCTGACACATACGTGTTCTCTCCTCTCTCCTGGGCTGACACATACGTGTTCTCGCCTCTCTCCTGGGCTGACACATACGTGTTCTCTCCTCTCTCCTAGGCTGACACATACGTGTTCTCTCCTCTCTCCTAGGCTGACACATACGTGTTCTCTCCTCCCTCCTAGGCTGACACATACGGGTTCTCTCCTCAGCTGACACATACGTGTTCTCTCCTCTCTCCTAGGCTGACACATACATGTTCTCTCCTCTCTCCTGGGCTGACACATACGTGTTCTCTCCTCTCTCCACTAGGCTGACACATATGTGTTCTCTCCTTTCTCCACTAGGCTGACACATACGTGTTCTCTCCTGGGCTGACACATACGTGTTCTCTCCTCTCTCCTGGGCTGACACATACGTGTTCTCTCCTCTCTCTTGGGCTGACACATACGTGTTCTATCCTCTCTCCTGGGCTGACACATACGTGTTCTCTCCTCTCTCCTGGGCTGACACATATGTATTCTCTCCTCTCTCCTAGGCTGACACATACGTGTTCTCTCCTGGGCTGACACATACGTGTTCTCTCCTCGGCTGACACATACATGTTCTCTCCTCTCTCCTGGGCTGACACATACGTGTTCTCTCCTCTCTCCTGGGCTGACACATACGTGTTCTCTCCTCTCTCCTGGGCTGACACATACGTGTTCTCTCCTCTCTCCTGGGCTGACACATACGTGTTCTCTCCTCTCTCCTCGGCTGACACATACGTGTTCTCTCCTCTCTCCTCGGCTGACACATACGTATTCTCTCCTCTCTCCTAGGCTGACACATACGTGTTCTCGCCTCTCTCCTGGGCTGACACATACGTGTTCTCGCCTCTCTCTTGGGCTGACACATACGTGTTCTCTCCTCTCTCCTAGGCTGACACATACGTGTTCTCTCCTCTCTCCTGGGCTGACACATACGTGTTCTCTCCTCGGCTGACACATACATGTTCTCTCCTCTCTCCTGGGCTGACACATACGTGTTCTCTCCTCTCTCCTGGGCTGACACATACGTGTTCTCTCCTCTCTCCACTAGGCTGACACATACGTGTTCTCGCCTCTCTCCTGGGCTGACACATACGTGTTCTCGCCTCTCTCTTGGGCTGACACATACGTGTTCTCTCCTCTCTCCTGGGCTGACACATACGTGTTCTCTCCTCTCTCCTAGGCTGACACATACGTGTTCTCTCCTCTCTCCTAGGCTGACACATACGTGTTCTCTCCTCCCTCCTAGGCTGACACATACATGTTCTCTCCTCTCTCCTGGGCTGACACATACGTGTTCTCTCCTCTCTCCTGGGCTGACACATACGTGTTCTCTCCTCTCTCCTGGGCTGACACATATGTGTTCTCTCCTCTCTCCTAGGCTGACACATACGTGTTCTCTCCTCTCTCCTAGGCTGACACATACATGTTCTCTCCTCCCTCCTAGGCTGACACATACGTGTTCTCTCTTCTCTCCTAGGCTGACACATACGTGTTCTCTCCTCCCTCCTAGGCTGACACATACGTGTTCTCTCCTCTCTCCTGGGCTGACACATACGTGTTCTCTCCTCTCTCCTGGGCTGACACATACGTGTTCTCCTCTCTCCTAGGCTGACACATACGTGTTCTCTCCTCCCTCCTAGGCTGACACATACGTGTTCTCTCCTCTCTCCTAGGCTGACACATACGTGTTCTCTCCTCTCTCCTAGGCTGACACATACGTGTTCTCTCCTCTCTCCTAGGCTGACACATACATGTTCTCTCCTCCCTCCTAGGCTGACACATACGTGTTCTCTCCTCTCTCCTAGGCTGACACATACGTGTTCTCTCCTCCCTCCTAGGCTGACACATACGTGTTCTCTCCTCTCTCCTGGGCTGACACATACGTGTTCTCTCCTCTCTCCTGGGCTGACACATACGTGTTCTCTCCTCTCTCCTAGGCTGACACATACGTGTTCTCTCCTCCCTCCTAGGCTGACACATACGTGTTCTCTCCTCTCTCCTGGGCTGA